>WSFP011425101.1:0-22412 GCA_009831015.1 Picea engelmannii | reverse complement strand
TATAGCCTTTACATCAAGGTTTCAAGATCCTAATTTAATGGATCTAAAATACCAAAAATAAACATAATCAATTTGATCTTTTAGCATAAATGATCCAATCTTATCATCATAAGTCGAATTTGACAACCTGGATAATTATTTGGTAGCTTGCTGGTGAAAATCATAGATTTCAAAATTTGTCTTTGATGGCTGGGCGATTTCTGTCAAGAATAAACATGCCATTTGGCTTCATTCCCTTACCATATGCCTTCAAAACTTGACGAGGAGGATGATCTAGCTTCTGATAATTATTATCTTTAATTTGAGATCATTCCCACAGTTTATGGAAACGGAAAAACATGATCTAGGCAGAAAGAAGACCGATCTCGACTCTTCAGAGCTTTCAACGGCTTACTAGTCGTGTATTTTGACTTTTAGCCGCTGAAATTCAGAGCTTTTCGATGGCTCATTACACTGTAAATTTCACATTTAGCCGCCAAAAACCAAAATTAACCTTTGGCCTATTTTTAGAGGTGAAATCCTCATTTTATTGAATTTATGTGAATTTGAGCCTTTCTCAAAACCTCTAAAACTTTAAGATTTAAAAATAAAATTATTATCTTTAATTTGAGATCATTCCCACAGATTCTGGAAATGGAAAAATGCGATCTAGGAAGAAAGAAGACCAATCTGGACTCTTCAGATCTTTCGACGGCTTACTAGTTGTGTATTTTGCCTTTTACCCGCCGAAAGTCAGAGCTTTTCGACGACTCATTAAACTATAAATTTCACATTTAGTCGTTGAAAGATAAAATTAACCTTTGGCCTATTTTTAGAGGTGAAATCCTCATTTAATTGAATTTATGTGAATTTGAGCCTAACCTCTAAAACTTTAAGATTTAAAAATAACTCTTCTACATAATGATACTCTTATCATGTGATTTGGGAAATTTTAGCAACTGATTTTTGATCGCTAATAGAACCCCAACATTATTCCTGTGTGAATGGCATATTGTTTTTTTAAAAAAACCCCAACATTAGTTGCTCTAGCGATGAACAGGTTCATCGTTTGTATAACCATTTGGTCGCTTGACTAAGTTTGCCAGGGTTGTCTTGGTCGCTCTTGCGACTAATATTAGTCGTTAGACCGATTAACATTAGTCGCTAGAATGACTAATTATGGTCGCTAGAGTGACCAAGGTTATGTTTTCCTTAGAGATGCTAGCAAGGCTTGCGACTAAAGTGGGTCGTTATACCGACTAACATTAGTCACTAGAATGACTAATTATGGTCACTAGAGTGACCAAGGTTATGTTTTCCTTAGATATGGTAGCAAGGCTTGCGACTAAAGTGGGTCGTTAGACCGACTAATTATGGTCGCTAGAGTGACCAAGGTTATGTTTTCCTTAGAGATGCTAGCAAGGCTTGCGACTAAAGTGGGTCACTAAACTGACTAATCTTGGTGGATGGACCGACAAATGGTAACTTTTCCCTATTGTGTATAGGCTTCTTTTCCCGGTCGCTATACCGACGAAGATCCATGTGTAGTCAGTAGACCGACGAATCTATTCTGATGAAAAAAAAAATCATCTTGGTCACAACAACGACCCTATTCCAATGAAACTTCGTCACTACTTCATCGCAAAAACGTTCAAATTTAGTAGTGAGGTAAAGTATCGTTGAGGAAATCATGTGAACAAGATGATTGAATGACCCATACGGGCTCTAGAACAGGACCCACCTCATATGTTCACGAGGAGGAAGGATCTTGGTCAACAATAACATCAATAATAGACTGATACACAACTTATGTCGTTGACCGTGGAATTTCCATCCCAATGTGAAATTGACCTTCGCACAACATAGTCAGAGTAGGTAGGGTCCAAGGGTCATTGAAATACGAAGTACAGAAACGAATGGACCTCATCGACGACGAAGACTCACTGGAAATGGCATGAATGTGGTGAATTGGTGCCATGAAATCAAAGCTACCCATTAGAGAGGAATACATTCTAACACCAACATGCTTAATTGCTTGCCGAGAATTGTCGATCACAGGGACCGAAGGTCCAACCGATGCATTAATACTAGCGTGTGCAAAGGACAGCTGATCAATCATCGTTATTTTCCCTTCGTGAGGAAAACATAAAGTGCGAAAAACAGACTACACGACGACTGTCATGGCATAAGTCCAATTACGCCCAAGTCGTAAATTATAGTCGAGGGGTGCATCAACCACCTCGACATCAACCTCCATTGTCTTCCCAACTAACTGGACCAAAAAAAGCAAGAATAATTTCCTGGGGTCGAAATGAACGCCCATCAAATGTTGTCAATATAGTCATATATTGGGATAGAGTCAGAGAGCTGATGGCTTTCCAAGAGGTTAGAGACATCACGCATGATGTAACACCTTCATCAGTTAGAGTGCATTTGATGGTAATTTTTGTGTACTCCGCATGGATTTGCAAGGCTAGATGGTAAGGTAAGCGAGGCCTAACATCCATGACGTCAAACTTGATAACCTTTGAGCCATACGGGTCTAGAGCTCCTAATGTAGATAAAAAGGCATTTCTATGTGAAGGAAACATATGCAACACCTCCAAAGCCGACATCAAACAATGGGTTTGGCCCAAATCTTGGACAATCAAATAGTTTTGGGCATATATGGAATTAGGATTGTGGGCAGAGCGCTTCAGTAATCCTTTCAGAATATGAGGTGAAGGTTTCGTCTTTTCAATCTGCAAGGGTGTTTTCGGAGGAGGAGGAGACTTTGGACCTACAACGGTTTGTGAAGAACCATAATCACGAGAGCAAGTGGCTACATCAATCTGAGACTTGACCATATTGACACATAGATGGCCACCTGCATGTGTTGAGGGGTTTTGACTCTGGTTCGATGCATTTCCGGTGTTGGGGGTCCCTGAAGCCATGCGTTGATTATGTGGAAATGGATTTGTCAGCACAACAGGTGATTGCTATAAGAGCCTTGAGGCTTCCTCTATTTTGGGAATTTAGTTCCTTGGTGTTGAGTGGAACCCTCAATGATGTGGATCTGGAGGTGACGGATAATCATGATTTTAGGGCTCAATGTTTATTTCCTCCAAATTAAATGATTTACTTGTGTCATGGTATCACCTTGAGGGAATATCTCATCTAGGGTACATAATAAGATGGTTGACATGGAATTTTGCAATTCATCCATCTTTTTATCCATCTTATTTTCCATTTGTACCATTTGTTTTCTATTTTCATCCATATTCTTTTCCAGTTGTACCATCTATTCACTATTTACATCCATATTATTTCCCATCAAATCAGTACTTGTTATTGACTTAACACTCAATTCATTAAATTGATTCTCCAATTTGGATAGCTGGTGAAAAACCTATTCTCTTTCTTCCTAAGTCACGATTGATATTTCTAGAGGTTTAGTTGTTGAAGTACTTTTTGGAACACCCTTTTCCATGTGGGATGACAATATTAATACTCCTCTTTTTTCTCTTTATCAAATTTTTTGAATCAACAAAAATTGATCTTCCAATCATAATGTATGCCAATTGTAAGTTGCGTACCTTTAAAAACCTAATTGGGATATTGTCTTGCTAGTTGACCTTTGTCCTAGCGTATCTCTGAAATTTTATGCCTCACGAGTCTGCAATTTTTGTCTGTAGTACTTCGATGTTTATTCTCTACAATTCCATAGGTCTGACCATAATTTGATGTGCCAAGTGAAAATTATGGTAACTTTACCAAAAATTGTTGTTTTTTTTCCCTTTCTAGGAGCGAACTTGTACGAAATTTCACGGGACCAATATTTCAAATGTGTTTATGAAATGTTACTTGAAATAATATGGTATGTCCTATTTATAAATAAATAGGTGGTACTCCATTTGGAATTACCAAGCTTCAGATATGTCACTTATGTTGGAATACTGAGAGGGGGGGTGAATCAATATGAGCACAATTACCACTTTTAACCACAATATATTATCTTCAACAATAATGCTCAGTAGTTTATCATTAGCATTCAATATAATATCAATAGTATAGATCAATAGTGCATAATAAATAATCACATAAGCACAATACACTAGAGTTTACGTGGAAACCCAAATGGGAGAAAACCACATAATTCTTTTCTCATTTATCAAAAAATAAATTCATTGGAAGCACCAACTTCCCAATTCTCTAGCTACAACTGGAAGGAGGCCATAACCCCCTATTTACAGGCTCCAACCTGAAGGAAGCTACAAATCCCTGAATTCTTTGGCTCTAAACAGAAGGAGGATACAACCCCCTGATTCTCATGCTCCAACATGAATGAAGCTCCAACTCCATGTGTTCTCCAACACCAACTAGAAGGAGGCTACAACCCCCTTTCCTTGCCCCATCCTGCCACCCTGAATTGTAAGTGTAGACTAGACTGTCACTACCTCTAATAATCAACCTGTCATCCAACCTCTCACTGACACATCAACCTGTAATTGATCATCAACCTGTAACTTGTTGGGTATGCATTATGTTCTTTGCATGTATGTGTGTGGGCGCGTCAGATTCAACAACTGCGTCTGGCGATCCCAACTTGATTTTTTCTTTGTGTTGTGTGCACCGAGAACTTTCCTAGGGGGGTCCCAGGGGGGGCTAGGTATGGATCCCCCTGGTTACGCGTAGCATTTGGGGCAACGCCCCAAATTTTTTTTGGGTGGTTTTTTCTATTTTAGCGGATTTTGCTATTTTTAGCAGTTTTCTAAATTAATCTCGGATTATAGGATTAGGGTTTTGGTAGCTACATAATACCTAAAACATTGTATATATTGTATGGTGAATGGTGAAATTAATATGATAAAGAATTGAATGGTGCAACACCAAGGAAGGCTGGTTTTGTCCCAGTTAAGGGTTTCCAGTGTAAATCTCTGTGTACTATGTGTATGAGCCATTGATTAATTTTTTTTTTCTTAAGAATTTGTATGCATTTCTTTACTTCACAGGTTTAAAACTTACATAATTGATCATCAACCCGTAACTTGTCATTGTCCCTGTCACTATATCTGTCACCGATATATCAACCATATCCACTCATATTGACCATATCAACATCAAGTATCCAAACCATGTACCAAAATGTACCTCAAGTATCCATCATACCATATACCATAAGATATGCCTCAAATATATGCCACTATCACAAATATGTGCCTCTAACAATGAACCATAACAACCATATACAACGTACCAAGGATATGTCTTAAGCATGTATCAATAACACCATAACATGGACCTAAACCATATGCAACCATGTACCAAAAGGGCCTCCAAGACATGCCTCAAGCATGTGCCATACCATCCATGATACAAGCCTCAACCAAACATATAAAAGACATACCTTTACTCACAAAGAAGACCTCATGCATACAGTCTGATATCAACAAACGAACCTAGTGCATGTCACATTCAACAAACAAGAGATATCATCTTCTTCAAACCCTCTTCCATAGATCCGCAACTTGCTTCTCTACTACCCATGGATATCTGCGTTTTTATTTATTACAGGTCGTTGATGTCTGCACCCTGTTGAGCCATAACTCGCAGATAACCTCCGAAACTAGGGTTATGAATTTTTCTACAACTCTGAGACTTTTTCCTTTGAACTTCCTTCGCAACCTTAGGCTTGCTACCTTATATCCAACCTCATATTTTCCAATAGACCAAAATTTCTTCACAAGATAGATAATCAATAGAGTTGTGTGTGAATTGTATTTGTGAGAGACTCTTTGAGGTATATTTATACTTTTTCTAAGTAACCTCTTTCCTTACTTTAGGGTTTTCTTGTTACAACCACTTAACCCTTTAATTTATGACTTGTAACTATTTAGGGCTTCTTACCGAGTCTTTGGGGCCTCTAACTTCACAAGGCCATAACTCCTCAACTGTGAGGAACCATGCGAATTTCCACCTACCATTGGAAACGACATGATAAGCATTATCCATATATGTGTGTTACCTACATTTACAATTTACTCCATGTCCTTATTCATCAAACAACTTCGGACTTCATAACCACACCTATGGGTTTCTTGTAGACTTATTCAAAGCATCTTCCTGTGAGGGCCATGCTTAGATATATGCCATAAGGGGACCACTTTGGAGACTTCTCAAAATACACCCATCACATCTGTTGACAACAATGACAACCAATTGTCCAACAATCTCCCCCTTTGGCATTGATGACAACGTTGATGGCATGGTAATACTCATGCTCATGCTCCCCCTTTCTCCATGCACATGTTCTTTCTCTTCATTTCCATGTTTTTGTTGCGGACAGGGCAAGGAGAGGGTTGTGGACAGGGGAAGCACCATGTATAGGAAGATCCACTTTTATGTAGATATTATTGTCTGCATTGCTCTTCCCGAATCCTTGTTGTTGTAGATACCTGTCCAATCTTGAATACCATGCTCTGGGGGTCTACTTGAGTCCATACAATGTGTTCTTCAACCTGCAAACACAATCTTCCTTTTCTAATAATAGAAACCCTTTAGGTTGTTTGATGTAGACTTCTTCTTCTAATTCTCCATTTAGAAAAGTTGATTTTACATCCATCTGATGCACCTTAATCCTTTTGGAACATGCATATGCTAATATCAATCTGATTGCTTCCATCTTGGAAATTGGGGCAAAGGTCTCTTAAAAATATATACCTTCAATTTGAGTATATCCTTTGCATAGTAACCTTGTTTTGTTTCTAGTTACATGTCCCTCCTCATTCATTTTGTTTCTGAAAACCCACTTTGTACCTGTTATAGAGCAAGTTGTAGGTTGGGAAAATCCCGACCCAACCACAAAGCAAGTGATACAACTTGGGAATCCTACACCCAATGTCACCTCGATGTATGTCCCACACTTCAAGGGTGACTAGGTCACTCTAGGGAGGTGATCCTTGTGACCCTAGGGGGATTGAGATGGAGATGGAAGAAAATGGAATTGAAGCCCCTCGAGGTCAAGTCTAAGTGGAATAAAAGGTATGGAGAGATGCTTTGCAAGTCAAGTAATTGTTGCCCCACATGTATAGTACTTCTCTGGATGATTGTACCTGCCCGAGACACAAGAAAAGACACTTTGCAATGATATATGTTAGTTGGATGAGAAAGTTAAGATTGTTGTCCCTAATTTGCAGCAATATATAATAGTGTATATCAACAAGTAAATGGTATTATAAGCTGCTCAATAAATGCTAGAGATCAATTAGAAAGTACAAGATAAAGACTAGTAAATGACTAGATAAACTCAAGACGAGAAACCAAAACACTTGTCTACAACAAATTATATCATCCTTATGGCTGTAACATTCAATGTATTACAAAAAGAAAATTAGCCACTGAAATCTCCTCAAAATTTACCAAAAAGTGTGCTAGGCCAAGGAGAGTAAGTGTGCAAACTTTGAGCAAAATCCAAGGGTTGATAAGAGAGTTATTCAAGCAAATGAGTTAGGGTTTTTGTAGCCCTAATGGCTGAAGATGCAATTTTGTAACAGAAGCAAGAAGTTCCCCCTTGATGAGGAATCCCTAGTGGCTCTGAGGTGCTCAAGGAACAAGGAAGATGATCCACGTTACAAGAAGTAAAAATGACCAAAATTCACGTTTCCCAATGCAATATTTTATTTCTCTAATGCAATAATAAATGACTAGTTACTTTACTATTGTGTTAATGGGGTCATGAAAAGAAAGAGCTAGAGAATCTAGCTCCTTGGGGTTGTAAGCCCTTTTACTTCCCAAGGCAAGTTTCTCTAGCTAGGGTTTAAGCTAAGAGGGTGTATGCCCTTATACTTCTCTTAGCAAACCCTTGTTAAAGCAACAAGATAAAGCATAAAGTGATGAAGACTATGGTGGGGATGTATTCCCTTATACGTCCCACCTAGTTCCTAGCACAATAACCTTCACTTGAAACAAATTATAGCAAGAGATTAAAACCATACAAATTCAAGGAAGAATACCAAGATAATCCACCACAATAGCAAGATATAAGCCTTCCAAGGCTAGCACATCACTCCCATAAACCATGACATTAAGAGATAACCATAACAAGTGCTAAAGAGATAAAAGAGCCAAAGATAGCTGAAAAGTTCAGACCAAGGCCTCTCACAAGAGGGAGAGTTATGATTCAAAATGAGATCTTATGATCTCTATTTATACAAAATGTAGCTAACATAGTTTGTCCACAAATTAAGGAGTAAACCACGAGATTAGGGGTCAACAAACCTAATATTTCCCCCTTAACAAAGTAATATTAAACAATTCACTTAAAATTTCCCTTTTTGCATAAATAAAACCCTAATTTAGGAGGACGCCACCCCTTTAGGGGACGTTTTGCCACTTTGAGGAAGTCATTGGTGTTGGAGAAGCATGGATATGCCTCCAAAGGACACATGTCAAGCATCTAAGCACTCTCATCATGGTGAAGACCCTTCTCCTCTTCAAACGTCCATGTGTCAAAAGAGTGGCACCCAACCACCATGCCCTAGCCCCAAAAGCATGACGTCAAGCTCAAAAGTATAACGTTTTTCCCCTCATGGACAAATTGTTTGGAAAGTAAGGGCTGGGCTAGGCTGTCCAAGTCATCATCAAAGTCGTCTAAGTCTGATCTCTCTCTCATCGGGCACGCGTGTCCCTAGAATCCAACCCGTGGGCTTGTAGCCCCATGGAAGCCCAAGCTAGGCTTGTTCTCCCAAAACTGTCCACCAACTAAGTAATGCAAAGACAAATGAGCACACCATCCAAGGATATCAAGTCATAACATCATGATAAGTGAATCCAATCAATAAATAATCCATCTAAGAATGTGCATCAAAGATCACTATATCAAACAATTAACAACTCAAAGACACTATACGACTTGTCAAGCTTAAATATGGGCAGGTTGACGAGGTGTCCTATTGGTTAGATCTTGCCCTAGGTCAAGGAGAGTTTCCAAGAAATCCCTCTCTAATCCATGTAAGGTGGATGAAGTGGTTGGGGTCAAGACTCAATGGGAATAGGGATCATGACATACAAGGGGTCATAATGTCTCATTCATGGGTGCCTTTGTAGAGGGTGGGTGGTTCCTTTTGTTATCACATTAAGTTGTTAAGGGCCACAGGTCGCAGCCATGAGCACAAAACAACAATTGGAGCGGTCTAATATGGACTCAAATCAAGAGAGCAAGCAAGAGCATTTTTCAGCAGAGGAGATTCCATTCAAAGTTCAGATTAACAACTCACGGGCTTTCGGGAGTCCAAAATTGCGCAAAGTATAGCACCAGATAAAATTCGTCGAAGTCCCGAAGAGGATCTCGATTGTTTGATTTTGGAGGCCATGCGTCGTCAAATCCTTAACTCTGGAGGATTTGATTGGGGCAAATAAATTTTGAAGTTTGAAATACTTCGAAGCCCGAATAGCGAAGCAGATCTCGACCATCGATTCAAAAATGGAAGATCCTATCCATTGATCTGAAGAGGGAAGATTTGAGCCGCTGATCGTAAATCCTCACCCAAGATCAGAAGATCGACGACCACAGTCCATTGCAAGGACGCGACGTGCTTGGGCTATAATTTTCTTGAGCAGTCCCGCAATTGAAACCGTGGTTTGGAAAAAGTAATACGTGGAAAAAGGTAGTGGATTGCGGTCTCAAAAGCAGTGTGAACCCAAACCACCTTTGAGTGTCCCCATAATCACGCATTTATATGGCATCCTATCCAAGAGAAGTGTGTGGTTTCCCCTTGGTATTAAGCTGTGTTTCAATTGCGATGCAGAAAACTCATGAAGGTGAGGCGATAGTTGAGACATGGTCTCACCGCATAAATAGAAAGCTAGAAAGGACTGGCAGAGCAGAGCTTGCCTCTGACAAGGGAAGACATGTGCAGAGGAGACTACATGCACAACCTGACCGAGAAGACACGTATGATATTGGACGAGAAACTTGAGCACGTCTCTGCTGGTAGTGGCGAATATTTTTTGAGTATATAGAAGTCATTTTGAATTTTTGTAATGGTCGATGGTTGAGCTAGGCTCCCGTATTGTAAAATTTTGATGAAGCTTCTAGTTTTCTGGTTATGTAACAGGATTTGAGACTTCTTGTTTAATCTAAGTCAACTTTCTTACTCCATCTTATTTGCCCCTAATATTGAGAGAGTTCATGAATGACTGATCCACATGAATTGTTGTGACTATATTATGATGAATGTTTGATTGTAATGCTGTTATGATTTCTTTCAATTTCCTTGAAATTTGAATCCAAGAGGATCTTGTGTTTAAGTTTTTCTTCCTTAGGCTGCTGGAAGACCTGATGTTCATGATAGACCTCTACATTTTCTCACCAAATTCTTCCTCCTACTAACCCTTACTCCAACTTACTGACTGAGGTTGAATCAAGAACTCACATGCTTGTGCATGTTGGTCCATTTTTCTGAGTTAGAACGATATCATCTTGAGTTTGCGCCCATTCGACCCCCCTTAAAATTATTCATTGTGACATACCAACTAATGGGTACTGGGCTTACCTCCCCTGCAATCAATAAATGAATTCTAGTGCTAACACCTTTGTCTGCAATGCATTTTTTCCAAGCCCATCAATTGCCTTTTATATTTATTTCTTTGTATTTTCTTTCAATAAAGCATAAGGAGAGGTTGAAGGTCATTTACTTGGTGTGGTGACCAAGTGATGGTAATGTCACCCACAAACACCTAGTGGAAATGAGAAGGTTGGCTCGTGATGAGACCCCCTTTCTCTCAGCCATGCAACTGAGAGTCATTGCCCTATTTTGGTGACTATATGATGACAATGTCATACCACTAGATATCCATGGACGTGATAGGTCGACTCGTGATGAGACCTCCTATCCTTCAAATAACCTTTCAAGCATTATTTATTATATCGTGGACCCCCCTTAATCAAATATAAACATTTTATTTCTTTCTTGGGTGATCCCTGGCCAAAGCATCTGGAAGGTTCATATAAGGATTTTATCTTTTACCAAACACCAACCCCTCTGGGCCTTTATCCCCTTCTTCCCATAGAATGAGGGACAACCCCTTCTTGGGTCAATACACCCTAAAATCCCAAGAGATAAGGAAATGGAAGGGAATAATGATGGAAAGTGGTAAGTATGGTCGAGAATGGTATGATGGCTCATTAAGGGAGTTCCTAGTAGAAAACCCATTCCCAAAGAAGGCCACTTACTAGGGCACAATGTCAACCACCAAGGTGAAGCAGGGTAAAAGGCATAGTGTCCAAGCATATATCATGAAATCTAGAGCAATCTAAGACATGACATAATCAAATGACTTGAATATTGAAATGATGCTCACCATAATAATGACTTGTACCTCATGGATCAAGGCCCACTACCTTCCAGAAGCCAGCTGGTGTGGTGGATTCCATCTGCAAACCTGTGACCATCTGTGGTGGTGAGTGGGTTTTCCATTTGTGCAAAGGGTATTTATGGTCATGTAGACGCTTGACACTCCATATATGTAACTTGAGGGCCTTGAGAGATCATCTCCCTAGTTATCAACAAAATCGGGATAACATCTGGCTCGTACTTGGGGACATGTGCTCGTTGTAGAGTGCATGAGAACTGAAACATCTCCTGGTAGACATGTTCTTGCAAAGAAACATCAAACTGTCAAGTGCACGATGACCTACTAATCCTTATTCTCATATGATGAAAATTCAAAACCCACTAAACTAGAAAAAGTAAATTTTGACATTTTTCAAGAAATTTCTAAGCTAAGCATGAAATCAATATGCAAGTAGAGAAAAATGAAAATGAAATGCATCTAAAAAAATATGAGCAATCAAGATGCAAATACATGGAAAGACTTACCTAATTACCTAGGGCCTTGGGGCCTTGAAGATCACGTGTTGGATGATGTCAGGTGAAGTCATACAACCAGTGCAACCATTTGATCATCTCATCAAAGTATCTACCCCTATGCTTAATCATGTAATACAACAAAGATAATTTAAGCACGTAATAATCATGAGTATAAACATATATATAATCGATCATGAAACAAAACTCATGAAGATGGGTGGGAGGGAGGAAATCTTGCTAGAAAGAGAAACCATCATCCCGATCATCCTGCCTAAAAGTGTAGCCGCAAGACTGATCAATCCATCTCTGAAAGGGGCTACTACATGTAGACGAAGGCTCATATTCATCCGCACACAAAGACTCATTTCTTATCGATGACTGAGAGGAAATGAGAGATCAGAAGAATACTGCATGGTCTCTTGGAGAAAAGGGTAAGAGGTAAGGAATAGTATCAGGTGTAGGAAAACACTGCCTCTTCCCCCTGTGAATCTCCATGGAAATGTCCAAGATGAAAATGCTTCCTCTTTGAAGAATGAACCTCTGAATGCTATAAGGTGGCCATGTCCTAGTACTCCTCAAAATCTGAGCACAACGGTTGAAAGTCCTCATAAAACAAATCTGCATCCTCGAAAGGGTATGCACCAAAGGATGATTGAAGATCACTCTGAGTATGTTGTGACAAGTCATCCTCGAAGGGGTGGAACAAATCAATAACCATATCATCACCATGCTACCAAACATCTGAATCATATACCTATGAGGACCACCCCTCTAATGATGAAAACTCAACCCCCTCTGCTTGAGAGTTATTACCCTTAATGTCATAAATGGGATCTCTATCAATATTGAAGCAACTCACATCCCATCTATGTCTCCCAACCTGTATGAAATCATCAATGTGTAGACCAACCATGTCAAAGGGCTCTTACACAAGATCATTTGTATCATCGAGGCTAATCGTTTCTTCACTCTTATGTGCAGGAGGAAGACAAGTTTGAATGACCTCATCCTCATCAAGTAGGAGCAAAGAAAATGTTGCCTCAACATGTTTCACTTAATCAAGATTATTTTTTCTCTTCATGGACATGCTCCCCCATCGCCTCTTCATCACACAAGGCTTGATTCTTAATGCAGAGTGCTTCATGTGCCCTTTTTTAGAAAGATCTGTTGCATCCAAGGGTTCCTCTAACAATTCTTCACTTCCAAATTCATAAAATAAGGCGTCATCAAGATCTTCAAAAGGATTATCACTTATCATGTTCTCTTGATGCGTGGGAGGAACAAAGGCCTGGATGTCTTCATCAAATGGAAATGTAGATATGAGCACTTATTCTTCATCAAATGTCTCGTCCAGATTTTATTCATCGGGATCTTCTTCAAGCTTGTTTTCATGAGTATGTTCTTCAAGAACTTCTTCATCTATTGTCTCATCATTGATCGTAAAACCTTCTCTGCAAAGGATGTGTTTGAGCTCTTGAAAATCATCTTCCAAATTATGAGTAGATGGTCGATAATGCCTGAGAAATTCTTCAATGAGTTTTGTAGAAGAAGGGATACTCTTAGGATCACATAAGTTTGCAAGCCAATCCTTTTGACTTCATTCCAATGAAGATACACAAATTTTCATTAGCACATATAGGCTTGAAACATACTTCGTATAAATGGCCACATGGGTGACTGCTAGAGCTAGATCACCGTCAAATTTGGGGCAATTTTCTCTCCATTCTATTGGACAATGATTTGAATAGCCAGGGACATTCTGAACATCAAGAGAAAGATACACATTATGGAATGCCCATGGTCAATCCTATGAGGACATGGTTCCATCACTCAGGGTAGAGCCTCAATGGAGTCCCCAGATGAGACCAATGGTCATCAAAGGATGGAAAAGGGGAAAAATGGAAGGTGGAGTCACCATATGAATTTCAAGATAAGTTCATCAAGGAAAGGGGAAAGAGAACATCCTTTGGGTGGAGTCACTAGGTAAGCTAAGGGAAAGGCTTTCAAATATCTTACCAATGTGTCATTAGGGTATGAAGAAGATTCAAAATCTTTCCCGATAGCAGCACTAAAATGTTATAGCGCAAGTTGTAGGTTGGGAAAATCCTGACCCAACCACAAAGAAAGTGCTACAACTTGGGAATCCTACACCCAATGTCACCTCGATGTAGGTCCGACACTTCAAGGATGACTATGTCACTCTAGGGAGGTGATCTTGGTGACCCTAGGGGGATTGAGATGGAGAAGGAGGAAAATGGAAGTGAATCCCCTAGAGGTAAATTCTAAATGGAATAAAAGGTAGAGAGAGATTCCTTGCAAGTCAATTAATTGCTGCTCCACAGGTATAGTACTTCTCCGGATGATTGTACATGCTCGAGACACAAGAAAATACACTTTGCAATGATATATGTTAGTTGGATAAACACGTTAAGCTTGTTGTCCCTAATTTGCAGCAATATATAAAATTTTATATAAGAAAGTAAATGGTATTATAAGCTACTCAATAAATTCTAGAGATCAAGTAGAAAGTACAAGAGAAATACTAGTAAATGACTAGCTAAACTCAAGATGAGAAACTGATATTCTAGCATAAAAAGATAAGGTTGTTGTAAACACTTGTCTGCAGAAAATTATATCATCCTTATGCCTGTAACATTCAATGTATTACATCAAGAAAATCAGTCATTGAAATCTCCTCAAACTTTTCCAAAAAGTGCGTTAGGCCAAGGAGAATAAGTGTGCAAAGTTTGAGCAAAATCCAATTGTTGATAAGAGAGTTATTCAAGCAAATGAGTTAGGGTTTTTGGGGCCCTAATGGCCGAAGGTGGATTTTTGTAACAATAGAAAGAAGTGCCCCATTTATGGGGATGCCTTAGTGGCTGTGAGGTGCCCAAGGCACAAGGAATACAATCCACTTTGCAAGAAGTAAAAATGACCAAAATTCACGTTTCCCAATGCAATATTTTATTTCTCCAATGCAATAATAAATGACTAGTGCCTTTACTATTGGGTTAATGGGGTCATGAAAAGAAAGAGCTAGAGAAGCTAACTCCCAAGCCCTTTTACTTCCCAAGGCAAGTTTCTCTAGCTAGGGTTTAAGCTAAGAGGGTGTATGCCCTTATAATTCTCTTAGCAAACCCTTGTTAAAGCAATAAGATGAAGCATAGAGTGATTAATACTATGGTGGGGATGTATGCCCTTATACTTCCCACCTAGTTCCTAGCACAATAACATTGACTTGAAACAAATAATAACAAGAGAGTAAAACCATACCAATTCAAGGAAGAATGCCAAGATAATCCACCACAATAGCAAGAGATAAGCCTTTCAACGCTAGCGCATCACTCCCATCAACCATAACATTAAGAGATAACCATAACAAGTGATAAAGATACAAAAGAGCCAAAGATAGCTAAAAATTTCAGACCAAGGCCTCTCACAAGAGGGAGAGTTATGATTCAAAATGAGATCTTATGATCTCTATTTATACAAAATGTAGCTAACATAGTTTGTCCACAAATTAAGTAGTAAACCACAAGATTAGGGGTCAAAAAAACTAATCTTTCCCCCTTAACAAATTATTATTAAACAATTCACTTAAAATTTCACTTTTTGCACAAATAAAACCCTAATTCAGGAGGACATCACCCCTTTAGGGGACATTTTGCCACTTTGAGGAAGTCATTGGTGTTGGAGAAGCATGGATAGGCCTCCAAAGGCCACATGTCAAGCATCTAAGCACTCTCATAATGGTGAATACCATTCTCCTCCTCAAACGTCCATGTGTGAAAAGAGTGGCACCCCACCACCATATCTAGCCCCAAAATCATGACGTCAAGCTCAAAAGTAGAACGTTTTTCCCCTCCTGGGAAAATCATTTGGAAAGTAAGGGTTGGGCTAGGCTTTCCAAGTCATCATCAATTCCATCCAAGTTTGATCTCTCTCATCAGGCATGCGGCCCCCTAGCATCCAATCTGTGGGCTTGTAGCCCCATGGAAACCCAATCTAGGCTTGTTCTCCCAAAATTGTCCACCAAATAGGTCAGGCAAAGACAAATGAGCACAACGTCCAAGGATCTCAAGTCATAACATCATGATAAGTGAATCCAATCAATAAATATTCCATCTAATCATGTGCATAAAATATCACTATATCGAACAATTAACAACTCAAAGACACTATGCGACTTGTCAAGCTTAAATATGGGAGGGTTGACGAGGTGTCATATTGGGTAGATCTTGCCCTAGGTCAAGGAGAGTTTCCAAGAAATCCCTCTCTAAGCCATGTAAGGTGGATGAAGTGGTTGGGGTCAATACTCAATGGGAATAGTGCTCATGACATACAAGGGGTCGTAGTGTCTCATTCATGGGTGCCTTTGTAGAGGGTGGGTGGTGCCTTCGTCCACAATGCACTTTTTCCAAGTCCATAAATTGTCTTTTATCTTTATTTCTTTGTTTTTTATTTCAATAAATCACAAGGAGAGATTGAAGGTCCCTTCCCTAGCATGGTGACCAGGTGATGACAATGTCACCCACAAACACCTAGTGGAAATGAGAAGGCTAGCTAGTGATGAGACCCCCTTTCTCTTAGCCATGCAACTAAGTGTCATTGCCTCGGTTTGGTGACCAGATGAAGACAATGTCATACCACTAGATATACATGGATGTGATATTTCAGCTTGTGATGAGGCCTCCTATCCTTCAACTAACCTTTCAAGCATTCTTTATTATATTGTGGATCCCCTTTACTCAAAGATAAGTGTTTTATTACTTTCTTGGGTGATCCCTGGGTGAAGCATCTAGAAGGTTCATATAAGGATTTTATATTTTTCCCAACACCAACCCCTCTGGGCCTTTAGCCCCTTCTTCCCATAGAATGATGGACAACCCCTTCTTGGGTCAATACACCCTAAAATACCAAGAGATAAGGAAATGGGGGGGAATAATGATGGAAAGTGGTAAGTATGGTTGGGAATGGTACGATGGCTCATTAAGGGAGTTCATAGTAGCAAACCCATTCCCAAAGAAGGCCACTTATTAGGGCACAATTTTAAACACCAAGGTGAAGCAGGGAAAAAGACATAATGCCCAAGTATATATCATGAAATCTAGAGAAATATAAGATACAACATAATCAAATGGCTTGAATATTGAAATGATGCTCACCATAATACTGACTTGTACCTCATGGAGCAAGGCCCACTACCTTCTGGAAGCCAGCTGGTGTGGTGGATGCCATATACAAACCTATGACCATTTATGGTGGTGAGTGGGTTTTCCATCTGTGCAAAGGGTATTTCTGGTCATGTAGTCTCTCGACACTCCATATCTGCAACCCGAGGGTCTCGAGACATCATCTCCTTAGTTATCCACAAAATGGGGATAACAGTACCAATCACATTCTTGTTCTTCGGCCTTGGAACCAGTTCCCATGTGGCATTCTTCTCTATCTGATCCAATTCTTCATCCATAGACTTGACCCAATATTCATCATTTTTGGTTTCTTCAAAACTACTTGGTTCAACTGCGGATAACAATGCTATATGCCTTTGTTCCGGTGAGCGTATTCTTCTTTGTGTTTCAACTCTTGCATATTTATTCCCAGTAATTGTTTTTGGTGCAAGATTTTTCTGCACTCCTCAGCTAAGTGTCTTGGGAGTTATCTGCTGCTCATCTTCCTCTTGCTCTGCTTCTGGTTGCTCTTCTTATTCTTCTACTTCTTTTTCTTTTAAACCTTCTTCGTCATCCTTCTCTTTTGAATATTTTCTTCTTTCTTCTATATTTCATTCATTTGTTTCATCAATTGTTACATTGATGCTTTCCACTATTCTATTGAGTCTTGGACTAAAGCATTTATATGCTTTTCTTTTGCTTAAATATCCAACCAGTATGCCCTTATCCACCCGGGAGTCTAATTTTCCAATCCTGCCATATTCTCTTTTGATATAGAATTTTCTTCCAAATACTTTGAAATGCTTCACATTTGTCGGTCTTCCTTTCCATAATTCATAGGGAATCTTATCATTGTTACTTTTGAGCATTCCTCAGTTCAGGATATGAATTGATGTATGTTCTGCTTGTGCCCAAAATATATCACTCAACTTGGAATCTTTCAATAGGTTTTGGCCATTTCATGTACCATTTTGTTCTTCCTTTTGACAATTCCATTTTTCTAAGGTGTCCTGGCTACTAAGAACTGTCTTTTTATTCCATGTTCGCCATAGAAATCCATGAATTATTTTGATGTAAATTCTCCTCCATTGTCTCATCTCAAACACTTGATTTTCGAATCCATATCGGTTTCAACCATCTCTTTGTATATATTGAAGTGTTCGAATGCCTATGGCTTCTTCCCGAGAAAGCAAACTGCAATCACTCTTGTGTAGTCATCAACTAGTAGCATAAAGTATTGTTTGCCATTTAATCCCTTCGTTCTTGTCGGTCCATATAGGTCAATGTGTACAGTCTCCAATGGTTTTGTTGTGGAGTACTCTTATTTGAACTTGGTCCTGGTTTGTTTTCCTTGCAAACAATGTTCACATATAGTATTTGTTGGCTTTGAAATCTTAGGAATTTCTTTCACTGCTTCATTTTTGTTGATTTTGACAAGGTTATCAAAGTTCATGTGACCCATTATTTTGTGTCAGAGCCAACTTTCATTTTCCTTTCCTAAGAAACATATTTCCTTTCCAATTTCATTCAGGACATATATGTTGTTTGGGGTTATTATAGTTGTAGCTACCAACTTGCATGATTCTTCTTTCCTTATCTCACATTTTTCCGAGTCAAACAAAAGTTTGTGTCCTTGATCACACATTTGACTTACACTTAGTGGATTTTTCTTCATATATTCAACAAGTAGAACAATTTCTTCCTTGGCATCTTTACTTCCAAGCTTGATTGTGCCTCTACCTACAATTTTGGTTGATTTTTCATTTCCAAACAAAACTGATCCATCTCGTTCCTTCTTCAGGGTCAGAAACATGTTCTTGTCACCTGTCATATGATTCGAACAACCACTGTCAACATACCACCCATTTTTCTTGTGTAGCACTTGTAAAGCAAGTGGGCATTCTTAAGTGTTGAATTGATCTTGTTTCCTTTTCCATATCCTTTCTGGTTCTTGTTTGATATTATGCTTTGGTTCCCTTGGAAGAACAATCAGTCTACAATCTTTGTCCATGTGTCCAAAATTGTTGCACTTATAGAACTCTACTTCATTACTTAGTGAACCAAAACTGTTATGATTTATGTTATGTGTTTCATGTGTTTTTCTAGGATATTTTTTGTTCGAATAGACTTCATAGTTGCTTCTATTCTTGGCATAGTCTCTATATTTTGCAACTTTGTGTCCAAAATTGTTACAAGAATAACTTAAACCAAGAAAAATAGTTTGATACATGGATGTAGGGGATCTTCTGAAAGGTGTTTCTCTTCTGAAGCCTTCTTCTTCTTGATATGTTGTTGATTTTTGATTTTGTGTTATGAATATTCTAGGTGGTCCAATTCCTTTGTGATTTTCTTCTTGAGTCTTCTTGTATTCCTCTTTCTTGATAGTACCTCTGACTATTTCTGCATAGTTGCTTTGTTCTGCTTCATGTTCTATCGTCTTGGAGCTTGAACCTTTCTCTATCTGCATATGGTTGTATCCTATCCTAGACATGTCATGGTATGGCCTTTTAATGTTGATGATCTCATCCAATATTTTGGTGCTATTATACTACGTATATTTCTTCTAAAGACCTTTTCTTAAAGTGACTATTTATGCTTCCAAGCTTTCAATCATCTTCTCCTTTTCTTCTAACCGACTTCTGATTGTTTCTTCAATCCTTCTGTCTTCTTCTACCTGGATTTTTAACTTCATGATTATCTTCCATATTTCTTCTGAGTTCGAGTTCTGAGATCCTTCTTTCATCTTTAATTATTCCTCGAGTGACTTGTTTTTCTTTCTTTATTTCCTTAATTATTCCAAGGCACTGATTAATTTTGCTTTGAGATCAACTTCACCTTCTTCTTTATAATCTTCTTCATCATCTTCTACTGCCATGAAGAGTACTCTATCTGAATCAATATCACTATCATCATCCTCGTTTGATGAGGAGTTGTATTCCTTTGAGTATAAACTTTTCTTGAATAATTTATTTTTGTTTCTTCTCTTATCTCTCTTTTGATTTTTCTTTTCTTCTTAGGATCTTCTTCTTCATCACTACCTTTATTATTAACAATTGTAAATTTAGAAGCAAAATAACCAATACCATCACAATTAAAACATTTCAATGGAAGCATACTTTTGTACTTGTCGGTTCCTCTTTTAAACTTTCTTACAAAGTTTTCCACTTCTTCATCTTCCTCTGAATCATCGTTGTAGATGCAATGTGGTTTTGAGTTCTGTTTGTTTTGCTTCTTTGTCTTCTTGGAAGCCTTGAATAATTCTTTCTTCGTGACTGGGTTCTCTTATTATGTCCTCATTTTATAGGCTGTAAATATTCCATATAGCTCGTCCATACTCAAATGGTCAAGATCTATTCTTTCTTCCAGGTTTGATATGTTAGGATCAAATATCATAGGAAGAGATCTTAGAACCTTTTGAACGATGATTGATTCATCAAATTCTTCTCCAAGTCCTATAATAGTGTTCATTGTTTAGTCAAATCATAGAAAGTAGGTTGCAATGTCTTCATCTTCCTTCATCTTTAATTGCTCAAACTTAGCTCTAATATTTTTAAGCTTGGCTCTTTTGACTTTAGCATCTCCTTCATAAATATTTTGAATCTTATCCCAAAGATCCTTTGCAGTGTTGCAATGCATAACTTTGACAAATACTGAATCATCCAAACTGCTTATAATGGCTTCTTTATCCTTTGATTTTGTTTTTTGTTGAGTTTCTTTCCATATTTTTCAGTTAGGGGAGTGGCTAGCGTTGTATATACGTCTACTATTGAATTCCAAACATAAAACCCCCATGCTTGTAAATTTTTTTTCATCCTTTTATTCCAAAAGGCGTAATTCTGACCATCAAACCTTGGTGCTCCAATCTTAGCATATTCCATGATCTCCTTCTAGTCGTTGAATTGTTTCTTGAAGGACCTACTCTTATACCAATTTTTGGAATACTAAGAGGGGGGTGAATAAGTATGAGCACGATTACCAATTTTAACCACAATATGCTATCTTCAACAATAACATTTAGTAGTTTATCATTAGCATTCAATATATCATCAACAATATAGATAAAAAATGCATAATAAACAATCACATAAACATAGTACACCAAAATTTACGTGGAAACCCAAATGGGAGAAAACCACGAGATGAATTTCTCATATATCAAAGAGTACATTCATTGGAAGCACCAACTTCCTAATTCTCCAGCTACAACTAGAAGGAGGATACGACCCCCTATTTATAGGATCCAACCTGAAGGAAGCTACAACTCCCTGAATTCTTTGGCTCCAACTAGAGGGAGGATACAACTCCCTGATTCTCAGGCTCCAACCTGAAGGAAGCTTCAACTCTCTGTGTTCTCCAACACCAATAGGAAGGATGCTACAACCCCCTTTCCTTTCCTTGTCCTACTACCCTAAGATATAAGTGTATACTAGGCTGTCACTACCACTGATACTCTCACTGCCTCTAATAATCAACTTGTCATCCAACCTGTCATTGTCACATCAACCTGTAACTGATCATCAACCTGTAACCTGTCACTATCACATCAACCTGTAATTGATCATCAAGCTGTAACCTGTCACTATCACTGTCACTGTATATGTCATTGATATATCAACTAGATCCACTCATATAGACCATATCAACATCAAGTATCCAAACCATGTACCAAAATGTACCTCAATCATGCATCATACCATATACCATAAGATATTCCTTAAATATATGCCACTGTCACACATATGTGCCTCTAACAATGAACCACAAGAATCATGTACAATGTACCAAGGATATGTCTCAAGCATGTATCAGTAACACCAAAACATGGACCTCAACCATATGCAACCATATACCAAAAGGGACTCCAAGACATGCCTCAAGCATGTGCCATACCATCCATGATAGAAGCCTCAACCAAACATATAAAAGACATACCTTTACTCATGAACAAGACCTAGTGCATACAATATCGTATCAACAAACCAACTTGTTGCATGTCATATTCAACAAACAAGAGATACCATCTTCTTCAAACCCTCTTCCACAGATTCATGACTTGCTTCTCTACTACCCGCAGATATTCGTGCTTTTATCCACTACTACTCGTGGATGTCTGCACCCTAATGAACTGTAACCTGTAGATAACCTCACAATCTAGGGTTATCACTTTTTCTGCAACTTCGAGACTTTCTCCTTCAACCTTCCTTCGCAACCTCAAACTTTCTACCTCAGATTCACCAATAGATGAAAAGTTCTTCACAAGATAGATACTCAATAGAGTTGCGTGTGAATTGTATTTGTGAGGGACTCTTTGAGGTGTATTTATACTTTTTCTAAGTAACCTCTTTCCTTACTTTAGGGGTTTCTTGTTACAATCACTTAACCCTTTAATTTACGACTTGTAACATATTTAGGG
>WSFP011425100.1:0-22412 GCA_009831015.1 Picea engelmannii | reverse complement strand
CAGCCACACCTTCATAACTCCAAATACCAGGATTAATTATGGTTTCTCTGGTGATGTTCCATCCAGTCCATGAATCCTTTATTCCCAAACGAGTCATAAAAGGTATAACAAACATACCTTGTCTCCACATTGGATCAAGAACAGGATCAGATGGATCAAAAACAACTAATTCGTACATAGTCATTGAACCGGCCCAACCAGCAACTAGAGTTGTATGCATTATATGTACAGAAATTAACCGGCCAGGATCATTCAATACGACGGTATGAACGCGATACCAAGGCAAACCCATGCAAACACCCCCCCTTTTTTTTTATCAGAAAAAGTAGACACTATGTAACTTTCTCACATTGGATTGGAAGAGATCATGCTATCAAGCTAGACCAGGATCATCTCGAAGGTGAACATCTATTCACTTGGACATTGCTAATGATGGAACAGGTTCGAAACAATTCTGTTCATACATAATAGTAGGGAGAGGCAAAGATATTTTATCGTTTGTATGTACCAATAAACAATGTGGGGATTGGTCCCATTTTTACTTAATTTGAAGAATCGACGAAAAAGAAAGAGGAAACTTGCTATTTTTTCAATTTAAAGATAAGATGTGGTATACTTCAATTTTCTGTCGGACTTCGGGATAAAAAAAAAAGGAAAAAATGGAGTAAAATGATTACAAAGTTAAAAAATGAAATGAAATAAAGGAGTTAAAAAAAAAATGCAAATGAAAATAATCCAAGCTTTTCAGTTTCTATTAGAAGTAATTGGTATAGTTCTATTAAACATGTTCATCTTTTTAGTTGTATTTTTCATTATCCTTTATATATTTAGGAATGATAAGAAAGATGAAGATGATAATGATAAAAAAGATGAAGATGATAATGATAAAAAAGATGAAAATGAAAATGATAGCGAGAATTAAAGAAGAAAAATGGAGCGGCAGATGAAGAAGAGAAAATAGAAGAGAAGAAAAGTGATTGATCTCGACAACATTTTATTCATACATCCATCAAGTCGATGGGATCATAGAGGTGAAAGAAACCCAAATGAATCTAGAAGTTATTGCGCAGCTCACTGTTCTGACTCTGACGGTTGTATCGGGCTCATTAGTCATTGTTTTATTAGCAGTTTGCAAAGGTAATCTATAATTACAATGAGCCATCGCCGGGAATGAAATACTTTGGTAAATAGTATTTCATCCCTGGCGATGGAGATTCATGTAATAATGAAAACGAGGTAATGATTGATAGAAGCTTTCAATAGAGGTTGATAACTCCTCATCTTCCTATCGGTTGGACAAAAGATCGATCCGTATGTTACAATTGGATCGTGGTGGGTATAGTTTAGTGGTAAAAGTGTGATTTGTTACATTATCAACTCAAATAGTTGAAGGATCTTTTACATGGATCTTTGATCCATCTAAAGCTCTATTTCCAAATAGGTGAAAAACCTTCCCTATGAATGCTATGGTTCAGGAATAGCATACCTTCTCGTAATCTGGGTCTGAAATGATGAAAGAGAAACACATTTTTGGTTCTGAGATAGCGACACAGAATATTTTCAAGGTTAGAGAAATAACATATCTATGGAGATCCAAAGTATTATTTGTATAATGTAATATTACATTATTAATATGTCATTACTTTATTAATGTATTAGTATCCTATTTATGTATGAATTTAATGGAGTATAAATACTTTATTAACTTATAATTACTTTAATGTAAGAATGTAATACTTTAATGTATTTTAAATACATTAATATTTTTTTAATGTATTAGTGTTCCATTAATGTATTCTATATTTAATTAATTAATTAATTAATTAATACATTACTAATTTTACATTTATACATTACAATATATATTAATGTATTAATACTTTAATTTAGACATTATATTAATGTATTATCATTAATTAATTTAGATAATTAATACTTTAATTAATACATCAAGTTAGTAATTTAAATTAATACATTAGGTAATAAATTAAGTTATATTAAGTAATAACTTAATATATTAAGTGATTTAAATTAATATATCAATTTAGTAATTAATACATTAAGTTAGTAATATAGAAATTATATTAATATATTAATACTTTAACCATATTAAGTAATAGATTTTTAATAAATTATTAATTATTTAATATATTAATATATTAATTAAATAATACAATAATTAAAAATATATTAATATATTAATTAAATAATACAATAATTAAAAATATATTAATATATATTATTACACTAATAATTAATTAATACAATATTATTTTATAGGTATTAATATATTAATGGTTGTCTCCATGGCATGTTTGTAGTCAACTAGCAACAACCACTTTATAAAAGTGGTTGATATACGTCATCGACGTCATTTTCACCTTTACAAACTAATGGCGTTGATCGATGTATATCAACCACTTTTATAAAGTGGTTGTCGCTAGTATTAATATCACACAACTATACATAATATGTTGATAATATATTAACATTGTTTACTAACACTACATATAGGCTGCTAGTATTGCAAAGTAAATATGTATACTTGCTCCAAAAAGTTCATTTTATCATCAACATTGTGAGAAGTTGTATAGTTAACATGCAATCTTAAGTAATTTACATACTAATAATTGTATTACCTTATCTTGTTAAGGGGCTCATACTATGTAGGAGTTTCTCACTGCAACTGATTTTCAAATAAAATTTTTAATTTTTCATCCTTAAGTCAAGTTGATGCAACGAGTTAAAATTTTTAACTTTTCAACCTCAGGTCAAGTTGATCCCACTCCGGCTCCTTCTTATGCCATGCAACTACAACATAATTGTCCCATTGATCTAAATGCTAGTATTGTAGTAAGCCTGGATCCACTAACTTCCATGCAATTTGATAATATTTACTACCATGATCTACAATATCATAAAGGGCTATTTACTTCAGATGAATTCCTATTCAGTGAATCTCGTTCTTCAAGTACTGTGAATAAATTTGCAGTGAACACGGGTTCTTTTCAAACCGCTTTTGTTATTGCCAGAACAAATCTTGGTCAAACACTAGTTAAGATGCAAAGCAAAGGAGAAATAAGACGACATTGCAGTGCCTAGGTGAAAAAAGGCAAAATTGCAGTGCCTTTAATTAATAATTTGATGTTACTTGACTTCACGAACAATAGTTAAGACAGGCAGTGAAGGAGAAAGTGTAGTGCCTAGGCGAAATAAGGCGAAATTGCAGTGCCTTTAATTCACAGTTTGATGTTACCTTGATTTCACTTATCATAGTGATTTCATATTTCTAGTTTGCTAGCGCCTAAATAAAATCTTTCAAATAAAATAAAAGATGGTGATGTGGATGTAACTATAAACAAAATAATTTACATAAAGATGATGAAGTATATGGACACATATGTTTAATATCAGTTTTTAAGATTCATTTCCTAAATGGTTTTTGTGAGCTTATGATAAGTGTATACTTTGATTTTTGAAATCAAATTTTTTTATAATAATTAAAAAAAATTATACTATAATTTTATGTACATTTCATTTTTTTTTTATAATAATAATTTTTAACAACATAATCATTTCTCATTTAGACATTCTCTTTCCTTCGCTTTAAGGGTATATTAAAAATATTTTTTGATTTATTTTATTTTAATAACAAATTATGATTCTGTAGTAAATAGCTTTTGATAATATGTGACATCTTTTATTTTGATCATCTATTTTCTCACAAAATATGATGTTCATTAAAAAAAACATATGTTTTTGGACGTTCCCTTCCCCGCTTTGGCGTATGCTAGTTTAATTAAATGCTAAAATTTAAAATTAACAATATGGAATGAATACTTTACTAATTAATACACGTTGCTTGAACAGAAGGTAGTCCGTCATAATGTAAGTAAAGCTACCTTATTAAACTATTTAAAACAACTGCCATCGATAAAGATTCGTTTGCCAGAGCCTACGAAAACGTTCAAGAGCTATCATATGTCTCAATCGACAATGTTAAAACCCTAATTCGAACCAACCGACAAAAAGCGGCAAGAAACTGTGTTATAACAAACGGTATTTCGGAGATGTGAATTAATTGAGAAGCGAAGAGGAAGGGTGGAGAGGTGGACGGTTCGATACAGCTAAATAGGGTTTGACGAGCTTGTCCGTTTGCACAAGTCGAAGCTAGATAGGGTTTGACGAGTTTGACAATTTGTTAGTTGCTGGGCCGGCTACGCTGTTTCCATATAATGGCCCCGCTGTTTCTAATAGCCAAGATTAACGCATCCAAGACAATCTGTTTCGCCTCTTTTTCTTATGGGTACATGGCATAATATTATATTATTATCATACTATTTTTTTTAATTAATTAATGATAGCATGATAATGTAATTATAATAATATCATATTATGATAAAGGGTGGTATAATTATTTATAAAGCTGTGATAATACAATGCCTATAATCTTTATTTGAGGTTTTTGAGATATATAAATATAAATATAAATAATAATAATAAAAATTTTAATAATATAATTTATAAAATTTGTAAGATATATTATTCTCTTAATATAAAACATTAAATATATTTAACGTATAATGTGTATTGGTGGGTTATGATAGAAATTTTGTGAAATATATATTAATAAATTTGATAGTTTATTTTAATATAGAATAGATATTAAATATATTTAATGTATAATCTAATTTAATCTAATCTATTTTTAAAGTAGTTACACCAAATTGGTGTATGAGACCCTCTTGTTTGTGAAATATATATTAATAAATTTGAAGGTTAGAGAATTTCTAGAAGCTATATAGAGATAAATATTACTTAATATTTATTTTTTAATATAAGATAATTTGTTAACACTATATTATTATTGGATTTTGTTAAACCATATACTAAATTTATTAATTGTTGGTAGTTTTGCCAATTTTGATATTTTGATAATAAATAAGATATTTGATTACCTTATAAAAATATTTAATAAACATAATCTTTGATTTCATACTAAATTTTTGTTTGATTTCATATTAAATTTTTGATGTAGATGAGGCTAGATGAAAACATCAACAATTCAAAGGATTTGTTGTGAACACCAACAATTTAAAGGTGGGGAGAATCAAGATTTGAGAGGAGGGGATACTATGTTAAAGTTCCGAATATCAACAATTTAAAGGAAAGGAGAATCAAGATTTGGGAGGAGGAGGATCAACAATTTAAAGGAGGGGAGAGTCAAGATCTGAGAGGAGGAGGGGATAATATCTTAAAGTTGTGAATATCAACGATTCAAAAGAGGGGAGAATCAACAATTCAAAGGAGAGAAGGGATAATGTCAAACTAATTTTCTATTTAACATTTCTATTTATTAAATAAGAAAATATATTAGAAATATTATAATACACAAAATATTAAAATTAACTATTTTATTTGGTAAATATGTAAAATATTAAAATAATAAATAAATATGATTCAAAATATGAAGAATCATTAAGAGAATATATAATATAATATAGAAAATATTAAAATTAACTATTTTCTTTAGTAAATGTGTAAAACATTAAAATAATAAAGTAATATGATTCAAAATATGAGGAGTCATTACTTTTAAATGATTGCATTTTGGTCTAAAAGGGTCATTGGAATAGATATAAACAATTGAGGAGGGGAGAATCAACTCTTGAAAAGAGAGGAGGGGATAATAGGAACTAAGGTTGTTGTGAACATGAACAATTCATTTAAAAGAGAGGATAATCAACAATTCAAAGGAAGGGAGAATGTGATAAACTATTTTTTCATGCAATAAATAAAAATATATTAGAAATAGTATAATATACAAAATATGAAAATTAACTATTTTCTTTTGTAAATGTGTAAAACATTAAAATAAAATTTAGCAATATAATTCAATAGAGAAAGATTCATTATGTTAAAGAGGGATAATAGGTTAAAATTGTTGTGAGCAACAACAATTTAAAAGAGGGGAGAATCAAACCTTCAAAGGAAGGGAGATTGAAAAGAGAGGAGAAGGGGATAATAGGTTAAAGTTGTGAGCATTAACAATTTAAAAGAAGGGGTCGGGGTCGCACTATTCCCCTACATTGGAGGAAGGTATTCCCTTGAAAACTCTAGTTTCAATCTGACACAGCTCGCTGCATGATAGATTCAAGTCATGGTGCAGTGAACCACTTGCTACGATCGGGCACAGACTGTCCCCTGCCTGATACGTCAGAATGAATACAGAAGAGGGGGGAAAACCCCCCCTCGTACAACAATATAACAACCAATGATCGATAAGGCACACGAGTAAAACACCGCTCTTTTGAGCCGCCCCTGCAGCTACGCGATCAAATTCTTGCCAGAGAACAAGGACTTAGGAAGGAAATGGATGTGGAAGCTAGCACATCCCATCCAAAAGCACCTCGCGGGTGGGAGCCCAAAAAATGCATCCCACAAACGGACAAATCGTCGAGATACCTCATAAGCTCAACAAGAGTAGGGGAACACACACAATTCATGAGAGAGCATGCCCTCATTGGCAAGTTTCTGGGCCTGTGGCCGTCCGAAAGGGATCTAAACAAATGGATAAAAAACTGGTGGAATCCCAAAGGAGACTATGAGGTGCAACTTAGCTCCAAAGGCTTCTTCACAATCATCCTATACAACCCAGAAGATAGAGACCGAATCTTTGAGAACGGGTCATACTTCTACAACTCGGAAGGGTTATTCTTGCGATTTTGGACTGAAAGATTCAGCTCAAACAAGGAGGACTTCACGATGGCTCCAGTCTGGATTCGCCTTTACTCCTTACTGCAAGAGTTCTGGCTAGAGGAGATTCTCATGGGAATAGGAAATACAGTGGGTCAATATGTCAAAACATCAGAAGCCACAAATCAAAGGAAATACACTTCATACGCTCCAATCTGTGTCTACATGAATATTTCTAAGGCTCTACTAGGAGAGGTAACACTGGAATACTAGGATGAAGACTAGAAACAAACACTGGACTATGAACACATCCCTTTCCACTGTATAAAATGTTATGAACATGGCCACCTCTTCAGAGGATGCCTTCTGAATAAGCAAGCAACCAAATTAAGTGATACTACGCAGAAAGATGGCTTCACCACGGTCACAGCCAGAAAGAAAAAACCTCCAAGAAAGAAGATCCCAGACCCTAGACCGAAGATCTAGACCAAAAATGCCTATGAGATTCTGAACCAGTTACCAGAAGATGAAGAAATCCAAGATCCGCACAAGGAGCCACAACAGGTCAAAGGTAAGAACCAAAACCCTCCCCCCCCCAACCCAAATCATGAAATCTATCCAGAAGAGAGGGGAGATGCATATGGAGACATCCCAATGCAGCTGGACGATAGATATTTGCCAGGCATCAACCTGGAAAAGATTGAGGAGGCCCTCAATCAAAAAGATCTATAGACCCTTCCTGAAGAACAACTCCGCAAGATACATAAGGATTTTCTTAACTCTTCAGCAGGATCCACAACACTCCTAGGTATAGCCACAGATTCATGTTCAGGTTCGAAAAGAGTATTGCGTGAGAACAAAAGAAGGGGGCAGAAACTGGCGCATCAACTCATCAAGGAGGCGGGCAACCTTATGATCAACTCAGGGAAGATCCATAAGCTCTCGGAGGGATACCTCCACCCAAAACCACCCTCATAATGATGAAGATCATCACTTGGAACATTAGAGCACTCAATGGTCGATCTAAACAAAGGATCTTCCGAGACTGCATCAAAGAAGAAAACCTAGACATCCTAATGTTAGAGGAAACAAAATGTGTTGGGGCAGAAGCTAAAACCATCTTCCAACATATTTGGAGAGGATGTGATTTTGTGCTAACAGACTCCACAGGAGCCTCAGGGGGTCTGGCCATCCTATGGAACCCGTGTAATATTATTTTAAGCAGATCTTTCTCAACTATAGGCACAATAATAGCCCACTTCGAAGTCATAGGCTTGAATCAGGAGGGAACTATCACAAATGTATATGGACCCCAAAGTCAACAAGAAAAAGAAAAACTTCTGGAGCAGCTAGTCCTAATCAAAACTCTGCTGACAATGCATAACTAGATCTTAGGAGGCGATTTCAACATGATCCTGTCACTGGAAGAAAAAACAGGAGGAAGAAAGAGACTTGAACAAGATAGTGGTAAGTTCAAAACCCTTATTGAACATTTAAACCTAGTAGACATTGAAAGTAGCAATGGCACCTTCACCTGGTCCAACCGTAGGTCAGGAAACCAACATATTGCTTGTCATCTGGACCGCTTCCTTGTGGATGAAGAACTAATGGAAGGAGCCCCTTACATGGAAAGTCTCATTCTCCCAAAAGTCGGGTCAGACCATTGGCCAATTTCCTTTAATCTAGAAACAGGGCAACACCTAAATACAAACCCTTTCGATTCGAGAAATTCTGACTCTCACACCCAGACTTCCATCAGCTTGCAAAGTCTTGGTGGGCACAGGCGGAGATAGATCATGGCACAAGCATGTACAAATTTCAACAGCGGCTAAAAAACTTCAAGTAATCGTTGAAGCACTAGAACAAGAATACCTTCATAAACATACTCCAAAGCATTTAGGACTGAAAGAGGAGGGAGAGCTCCAAGAGAAATTAGAAGAGAGAAGAAGGCAAGAGGAAATTTTGTGGAAACAAAAGTCTAGGGTGAAATGGCTCAAAGAGGGGGAAAAGAACACAAAATTCTTCCATAGAGGAACAGTGCACCGCCGACACATTAACAAAAGTACTCATCTAGAGGATAACCAGGGTAATCCAATCAGAGAACACTCTCAAATATAAGTAGAGATGAACAACTACTACCGTGACCTCCTAACGGAAACCAAGGAGGATATAACTGCAGTCATCAAATGAGTAACCAATCACATACCCTCTATGGTGACTCCTGAACAAAATGAAACCCTCATGCGACCCATCACCCAAGAGGAAGTGGATCAAGCTACAAAAGCTATGCCCCCAGGAAAGGCCCTAGGCCCGGATGGGTTTACCACAGACTTCTTCCATCACTGTTGGAACCTGGTAAGGGAAGAAGTTTGGGAGGTAGTAGAGGAATCACAAACCTTAGACCAAGTCCTCCCAGCCCTCAATGCTACCTTTCTCACGCTCATTCCAAAAGAGGAACGAGTCACTAATCCCAAACAGTTCAGACCCATCGCTCTCTGCAATGTAATTTACAAAATCATAACAAAGGTGGTGGCCAATCGCCCCAACCCCATTCTTACCCTCGTCATTTCCAAGGAACAAGATGGGTACATAGAAGGAAGACAAATCATGGATAACATCATTCTTTCTCACAAGGTTATCCACTCCCTCAAGTCAATGAAAAATCCAGGTATGTTAATCAAACTCGATCTTTCAAAAGATTTTGATAAAGAAAGCTGGCAATAGCTTTGGGCCATCTTAGATTCTTTCGGATTTGATCAGCATTGGGTGAACTGGACCTTAAATATTACCTCCTCATCCTTCTTCTCCATCCTAGTTAATGGGGTCCTGTCCCAGCCTTTCTCACCATCCATAGGTATCAGACAAGGTGACCCCCTCTCACCTTTCTTGTTTGTGTTCATGGCGGAAGGTCTGGGATGCTATATCAAATTGGAAGTCACATAAGGATATTTCAAAGGATTGCATCTGCACAATATCCAGCCAACACCCTCACACAGTCAATTTGTTGATGACACCCTACTCATGAACTCCCCAACAACCAGAGAGGCCAACAAGCTCAACTCCATCCTCTCAGATGTCACAGAGGCGTCAGGCATGACTCTTAACCTAGACAAGTCCAAACTCTACTTCTTCAACACTCTCGTAGCAGTCCAGTTCCACATCTCCAGACTCTTGGGGATACCCAAGAGCTCCCTTCCATCCAACTACCTAGGCATTCCTCTAATGAGCATAATAGCAAGATCCATCTCCTGGGAAAACCTTCTTTTTTCCATCTCCAACAGGCTGAGAAAATGGACTTTCAAACCGCTCAACATCGCATCTAGGTTGGTCCTGCTCAAATCGGTCCTACAAGCTCTAACTACCTACCTTTTTACTACACTAGCAACCCCCAAGCATGTCATCAAAGCCATAAGGAATCTCCAGCGAAATTTCCTCTGGCACAGGCATCAACCTAACAAGAAATGGGCGCTAGTAGGTTGGGAAAAAATCTGCACACCAAAAAGCTTAGGAGGGTTGGGACTCCGAGATCCAGGGAAACTCAATCAAGTAATGGGAGACAAAATTTGGTGGAGATGGTTAAAAACTCCAACAAATTTATGGGCACAAATATGGAAACAGAAGTATGCCCCCATCACACCAAAAAATCAACTCATTAGACATAATGTACGACTACAGGGATCCAATATTTGGAACACAGCTTGGCAAAACCATGACCTGGTACAAAACCACGCTTTCTGGGAGGTCCAAAATGGAGAAAGCGTTATGTTCTGGCAGGACTCGTGGCAGCAACCCAAACCCCTAAGCGACCTGGAAGAGCTAAACCCCCTCAAACAGGCTCTAAACCAGGACACTCTTCTTAGGGTGAAAGACCTTTGGAAACCCGAGGAATAGAGACCGCAATGGCATCAATGGAAAACCTCTAGTTAGGACCTATGGGTCCCAGAGAACTTAAATCTACAAGCCTGGAAACACTATGCTAGTCACTAGAAAATCCCCAACAGAGAAGGCCCAGATATCCTTAGATGGGGGAACTCCACAACTGGCAATTTCTCAATTAAGGAAGCTTACTATCGTCAAGGCAACCGCAAAAATTAGAATAAGGAAAACATTTGGAACAAGGTTTGGAACCCCGCACTCTGGCCCAAGGTTTCCACCTTCCTCTGGCTTGTTGAACACAACCGAGTCCTAACTTGGGACAACCTTAGGAAAAGAGGATTTATTGAACCCTCATTATGAGTCTTATGTTGTCAGCAAGAGGAAACCAAAGAGCATCTTTTCAAGAGATGTCCCTTCAGCGAGAGGATTTGGGACCAAGGAGCTCAAATAATGTGTCTATCCAATCAAAATAAGAACAACATCAGTGACACAATTGAGAACTGGGACTTGATCACCTACAACAATCCCCTATTGATCCACATATGGCAACTTCTCCCAGGATTTATTCTTTGGCAAATCTGGAAAGAACGAAACAAAATAATATTTCACTCCAAAGCCTCCACGCCAGACACAACCTAGGAAAAAATAGTTTCACTGGTCAAGGAAATAGTTAGAAGTAAATCCTGGAAACCAGAGGACCTAAACTACAACCTAGAGGAGCAATGCATTCTCCAAAGTTGGCAGCCTAACCTGATCAATCGACTAATGATGGAGATGTCTAAACATCAGCATAGAATCCCAACCATCTCGACCCCTCCTCCAATAGATTTCATAAAGATAAACTTCGATGGGGCTTCCAAAGGAAATCTGGGACCAGTGGGATATGGAGCTACACTCAGAAACTCCAATGGAGAGATCCTTTGTCTCGTAGCAGGTTTCCTGGGGGAAATAACAAATAATGCAGCAAAGCAAACATGCCTATTGCGAGGTCTCCAAGCAGCAACTGATAGATATTATCACAAGCTCATCCTGGAGGGGGACTCACAAATTGTTATCCAGCTAATCACCAAGATCCTCCATGGTGGAAATCCACTGAAAATCTCACCCAGTTGGCACCTCTCTGGGGTGATAGAGGACTTCGAAATCCTCCTTAGAACCAACCTCAACATCACACCCTCTCACATGAAAAGAGAAGAAAATAGGGTAGCAGACTGCTTGGAAAATGAAGGAGCAAAAATGGAGACAGAACACTTATGTTGGGAGGCCCACACCTCTGAAGACTTAGATATCTTAGATCAGTGTCAAACTTTAGCCAACAGGGATCTCCAACCCCCGGATGGGGTGCCATGTCGCAAAGACAGGACACGTAGAAACAAGCAAGGCTGTGACATAAATAAGGGCCAGCGGCTACCATCTCTTCATTGTTAAAGATGGGAATGATCCCATGCAGCCATAACCAATGGACGAGGCCTCTCAAGTGAGCGAACAGGATGGCACACCAATGCACTGAGAGCTCAACCTTAATGGCCAAAGCTGCCACAGTCATCCTCACCCTTATCAGTTGCCTCGACACATATGAGAGGTATTTGGAAATTGCAGAGTCGAAAGCTGAGTTTTCAGAGAATTGGAGAAAAGATAACCTTCCACTTGGAATTTCTTCCATAGCTTGACTCCTCCACATGCCAAGAGCACAAGGACGGCCTCGCAGAGGTGCAGTGTGGTATGCTTTCGACTCACGTAGGAAATAACAAAAGAAATTTGAATAGGCGTTGGCTCTGGCGTCTACTCGGAGAACCAGGAAGCCCGGGAGACCTGGAATGCCTCCCATGGCGTATGTGGAGGAGATTACTCGGGATGAGCCCACTCAGGACTATCCAGAACATCTCCTGTTTACGATCCCGGATAACTGGAATCCCCACACCGATTTTGGTAACGATGTTAAGCCTCCAGCTATAGAAATCTCACACAACCACAAAGAAGATTACCAGGTAGAGGAATTTACCACCTGCTACGTCGAGGAAGAATTCCCGTGTAGCACAGATGAAAATGCCAACCCACCTAGCGGCACACCTCCCGAGGAAGCGACATAGTAGGACAAGTAACAAGTACACCAAGTCAGCAGCGTAAATGAAGGCAAGGAGGAAACTTATGCATAGCAGCCAATTCCCCTCACCTTTGTTCAAGAAAAATGGGAGGACCAACCTCCACTCATCAAACTAGGGTACCTAGAATTAATCTTCGAAACACGAAGCATGGTGGACGACCAAATCTTCAAGACCATTAAAATCAACCAACGCCTTGACATGTTGTATGCAACACACTCCAGGACATCCCCTAGAAGACAGTGCCCTACGTGCGCGCAGGCTTATGCAATTCCGTCCAGATGGCGAAAGCATGGTGAAGCTAAAGAGATGACTAGTTAAAAGGTCTTGTGATGTCCATAGATAGAAATTTATTTTTGTTTCAAAACATAGCTCTAGCTCAGTTAGATTATAGCAATGTTGTATGTAAGATGTTAAAGAACAGACTAAATCTAATGGTCATGCGTCTTATTTTCCTTCGGGCAGGACAACACCCTCGCAATTTTTGTTTGTTTGAAAGCAAGTGGCATAGAATGTCCAGCTGTCCCGGTTTCCTTTTTTTTTCAGGCGGGACAACTGGCATTACAACAAGACTCTGTAACTCTGCGACTCTAATATAACAGGATCCTCCTTTTTTTACTTATAAAAAAAAAACAATTTAAAAGAAGGGAGAATAAAAAATTCAAAGGAACAAAGAATATGAAAAACCAATTTTCCATGTAATAAATAAGATTTTATTACAAATAGTATAATATACAAAATATTAAAATTAACTATTTTCTTTTATAAATATGTAATGTATTAATATAATAAAGGAATATGATTCAAAATATGAGGAATCATTATCTTTTAATACTTTCATTTTAGTCTAATAGGCTTATTGGAGTAGATAGTCATGAGAGGTTCACCATGTACATGAGGTCTATGTGAATAATTATCACAATGTCATAGAAAGGAACCAAAAAGAAACCATGAGATTACCCCTCGGAGTGAGATGTACTAATAATTTTCCTTACATATTGATATTTACAAGAGCCAAAATAATTTTCTAAAACTCCTTTAATCTATGGAGAATCTACATTTAAAAAAAACTATACAAAACTTATATAATGAAAATTTAAATCCACCTTACTTATTTCTAATCTCTAATAATTATAGAGTTCTCTTTATTCTATCAGTAGGTCTCAACATAGGGACATAACATACGACATAACATAGATGGGCTCATATTTCCCATGTGATCCACCTCAAAGAGAATTAGAGAAGACCCTTGTTAAAATTGTCGGATCTATAAAAATAATTATGAAGCTACCAAAGAACAATTGAAGAACAAGGGGACAATATCTTAGAGAAGACCCTTGTTAAAATTGTCGGATCTATAAAAATAATTATGAAGCTACCAAAGAACAATTAAAGAACAAGGGGAGAATATCTTAGGGATTTATAGAATCACAATAATTACTCATTCTTCCATTGGGAGATATTTGGAATCCAAAAATAATACCTTAGCCTTTTGATCCTAAGAGATATTGGGTGTTAAGATATTTAGTAGCACTGCGGATACCACCAAGCACCCTTGAATTTGAACCAGTAGAAAAGAATACAAGTTTTAATTGATGCCTCTTTCTTCTCAATTGACAAAACATAAGGACTATGTTTGGAGAGATTAGAGTAGAATTTTGAATCAAAATTTAAGTCGTAAAAAATAATATATCTCAATTGAGAAAGCATAGGACTATCGTTGGAGAGATTAGAGTAGACTTTCGAATCAAAATTGAAGGCGTAAAAAATAATACAAATTTTAATTGATGCCTCTTTCTTCTCAATTGCCAAAGCATAAGGACTATGTTTGGAGAGATTAGAGTAGACTTTCGAATCAAAATTTAAGGCATATTTAGCTATCGAGTGGAGACCCAAGTGAATTCTTGAGCATTCAAATAATTTATCCATTTAAATATGGATTCAATATTGTTGGAGCATTATTAAAAATTTGGATTTCAAAAATCAAGCTATTTGTAATAGAAAAATCACTTAAACAAAAATGATATGGAAAATTTTAAAGATTAAAATAATTTCAATAGGTAAATGTACAAATTGAAGCAAAACCTACCTACCTACCTATACGACTAGAAGTATAATTAAAAAAAACCAATATAACCAATCATATTGATATATAAAACCTTCAATACATATGTTAAACAAATAAAGTGTTATATGAACTCAATTTTTCTCACAATTTTACTAAGATACATAATTATTTTATATGTCATCCACATTTTTCACACTTATACCATTTGATTAGTTTTACTAAGATACATTATCATTTTATATGTCATCCACATTATGCACCCATTACTTGATCATAAGACCTTTTTGTACTTAACTGAGCTTAGTGAAACCATTAGTTGAGTCACACCTTAACCTTTATATGTGCATTGTGTAGTAAATCCCATGATATATATGCAACCATTTTTAATTAAAGAAAATGTGCACCTCATAAATGCACACATGCTTGTTTAGGCTACCTAGTGGGTACATGTGGATATTTTAAAAACATCATTTTCATTAATATCATTCATTTAGTTTTGCATGATCTCAAATAATCTTATGGAATATCATCAATACATTGGGAGAGTTTACGTGGAAACTACATTTAGATGGATGGTCCATTATTCACATATATAGAGGGGTAATGGGAATGCATTCCATCCAAGGGAGAAAAGTGATTTTATCGTACTAACATTTCAATAAAAAGATAAGATACCATTATTATTTTTCTCACATTCCTCACTTTGTCTTAGTCTCTTTTCTTTTAGGCTATGGCTAACCACAGGGGAGTTTACTTCCACTAATATTATGTTAGAGAAAGAGAACACAAGAGGAAAAAGGAACTCCCACAAGCAACTATCCTCAGGTGTTTATTGTAATTTATTATAATTTTCCATTGGTTTGATATCCAAAACACCCATAATAGATTCACAACTCCATTGGGGAGTTGGATTCTCCACTGGGCAGTTGCATTCATAAATATCATTAGCAATTTTGTGTGTTTTTGGGTTTATCATTCTAACAGTTAAGAGGCATATTCTTTTTCTTTTTGTTGTTATAACAGTCACCTAAAAAGTGTTGTTTCTATATAAAACTATATTTTCATCTTTTCAACATTGACTACGACACTATTATTACTTTTTTCCAATAAAGACCAGGCTTATTTTTCCTTGAAATCTACACATGTGTTACTATCATCCTTTTTTCTACTTGACCACACATTCTCTACATAATTTTTTCTATTTGTTGGTTATGTTTTGAGTTTTTAGATATTGTTCTACCCATTCCCAAAGAGTTTTTGGTTGTTTGATGTTGTTTTCCTTAGTTTTTAAGAGGATATTGTATGTTTTGAAATAAATACCTTCATTTCTAGTAAACCACTTTTAGGCTTCCTTTTTCTTACTTGGTGTGTTTCATTTAATTATTAATTTAAAATTTTAGTTTGTTGTTTATTATATTTGAGTGGATCTAAAAGTTAAGGAAAATTTTATAAAGAAAAATCATTCAATTAGTAAGTTCATTTTTATTTTCTTAGTTGCAACTTTATTTTGTATTTTATTTTTAGCAATTTTTGTTTCATTCCCAGCATGTTATTTATAATAAGGCCACACAACTTGTGAACATACTTCACACCTAAATGATATGCTTGTTTCTTGACACCAAGCTTATCCTTTTAAAATCAATAAATTGACTCGTTAACCAACTAATTTCCTCTTTGAGGGTCAAGAGAATATTATAGTAAGCTTAAGATTGTGGGGATAAACATCCAAAAAACTCACCATAATCATTCACATTTAATACATAGTTTTTGACCTTTAGGGTACTCTAAAATCCTTTCAAATAGACATGATCATAACCCATTTGGAAATGTGACATGCTCTTTAGTGTTAATGCTAAGGTTAGGGTCAGTAATTTAATGGGGCCTTCCTAACTCTTTTAACTTATTTTTTAATCCCTTGCAAACATGAGTGAAGAGGTAGATTAATGGTCATTCGTAGATTTGTACAAGTGGCATTAATGGGTTGTGTAGGAACTTAAGGAAAATAGCTATCAATTGTTGTAAGCTTCCCTTAGTGCCATTATAACTATCCCTTTCACACTTTCACTCACTCCTTTGGTGGAACTTATCAAAATTTGTTGAGAGTGATTTGGAGGCCTTGTTTCTATACATGGTTTGAGAAGAACCCAATCCCAGATCCCCACTCATTCCTATACTGAAAACACTTGGGTATTGCAGTCACCCATAAAATCTATCTCAGGTGAGATTGTGTTGTGCACTATGTGCATCGCATTGCCTTCTAGTTGACCAAGAGGGACGATACTTTTTTAGGGATTTGTTTGAAACTGTTGAGATCTGAACCTAGGTCAGCACAATAAGTGAAATATTAAACCAAAAAATGGTTATGTTGTTGGCTGGAATTACCTAGGATTGAGTGGACGGGATCCGTGGAAGAAACACACAGAGAATGAAAGTATAGAAGGGAATGTTCAGGCCATGGAATCTAATGAAGATGTAGATTGAAAGATGGTTGGAAACAAAGAAACTTGATTTTGTGCAGAAGGATAAAAAAACCCTAAGTTAACATCACCCAAATATCTCAACAAATATGCATTTAGCGATTTGCATGAAGTATTTTTCTATGATTTCTCGCATTTGTTGCAGGATTAGTTATTGAGGTTAAAAGAAAACCACCCTACAAATCGAATCAAACAAATAGAGTGGAATCCGGTGGAGATCACGCAACTATAACAAGTTAATAACAAATTTATGTGTGTAGTAGATTTATGGTTAGACAATATTGTTGCAGGATTTATCACCGAATTTGCAGTAGATACCGCGAAGTCCTACACCGCAATAAAGCAAGATTTTCTAAAAGGACCCAGAGGTAGGTATATAATATCATTGTATACTTCAATAAAGATTTTGTTGTATGACAATGATGTTATTACCATGGAATCAGACAGATAAAATTCCCTGCGTGGATGGGGGAAGGGGGGGAACATTGACAAGAGTTTGAGAAATGGAGGAAGAGATGGATAGGGGAAAGAAGAAGGAGGCCATGGTCCCAATCATGATGGAGGAAGACCAGATAAAAAAGGCAATGGAAGAATCTAGAAAGACACACAATGGAGTACCCTACCAATATAAAATGAATAACAAGAAGAGAGCCATAGCCATTAGAGAGGGCTTGGCAAGCGATGAATAAGAGGTAGAGGATCTAAAATATGTGGAGAATATTGAGGAAATCCTGTGCAAAAAATATGAAAGGAAAACATGAGGTCCAAGGTCAGAGACAGAAGGTAGAACTCCAATCCATATCATTATCAATGTGGAACCTACAACCCCATGTACGACTAATACACTACAAAGAACACCAACATTTAGACAACGTAATTTTAGTGGAATAAAAATAAAAGGACACATATCTAGTCAAGGAGCATAAACTGGGGGAGCCAGTTAAGGAAGTAATAGTCAATTATCTAGACCATGCAGAGGCAATAGTTCAACACAATTCAAAATTGCAAGACATGATCCCACGATCAAATTACCAGAATTTCGGGGAGAGTCATCAGAGGACCCTGAAAAACGCTTATTTATCTGTTAGAAGATCTGGAAAGAAAAGCAAATCGGAGATGAGGATACAAAACTCGTGAAATTATCTATTACACTAAGAGACCGCGTATTACACTGGTACATGAGCCTAGATGTAAACAGTCAACCAAGAGTAACAAAGACTATTGTAGACGTGAAAACAGTATTGATAAACAAATTTTAGAAGCCCAACTTAGAGGACCAGTATATGAATGAAATGATTGAAATCGGTAAAAAACCAGGTGAGCTTGTTTGGGATATTGATCAGAGGTTTAAACGTTTGAAAGGTGATTTTAAGTATGCAATTACTAACATGCAACATAGGCACTTATTTGTGAATTCACTGTTACCACACTTGAAATACCCATTAAGACAACAAAAGTTCCAAACTCAGGCAGAGGCTTTGTAGACAACCTTACAACTGGAAGAAAACCAATATAAAAAAAACAGATTCAACAATAGAGGAGTTGAAGGAGGATCTGAAGAATCTAACATTTCAACTTAACCAGAATAAGGGAAAAGAGAAAAGAGAATTCGTTTGGTGTACCCTATGCAGGGCAAAAGGAAACCATCATAATGAATGTCCAACTTTTGCGCAGTATATGGCAACATGAGTACCAAACGATTTTCCAACATGAGGAATATGGTGTGAGATTTGTAAAACGCATGGGCATGATCCATATCATTGTCCAATGATGAAAACGTATAAGATAGTACCCAAAAGTTCATACTGCAATGTGTGCAAGTCAGTGGGTCATGATGATAAGGATTGTAGGATGATGGAGATGATGAGAGAAATAATTTCAGATACTTATAGTGTGCAAGAAGAAATGATGACAGGAAAAACTGCACCTCATTTCAACCAGGTACCACCACCATACAATAATGCGCAACAATAATACAACAATGCACAATTGCAATCTAATAATGCACAACCACAGTATAATCCCACACAATAGAACCAGGTACGTCGGTACAACACACCATAATGATATTGAGGTGGAGGATGATCCATAGGAGGATTTGGATGAGGAAGAGGACCAATAGTGTGCCACAATTGCCAAAAACCAGGACATTATGAAAGGGATTGTCCACTTCCAGCAAAAAAATGTATGTACTATCGCACAATAGATCATGACATAGAAGGATGTCCAACACTCTTGGGAAATATCCAAGAAAAAAACAACCAAAACAACCAAAATGTCCAATGGATCTCTGTAGAAGCTAGGGATGATGGGAGAAACATCAATATATTCACTCAAGGAGGAGCCAAGATAAGAAGTGATGCAGTAAAACAAGATACAACACAACACCAATGGGTTAAGAAGAATATTGAGTCACATAAGTAGTTTGATGCACGAAAAGAAAAGGAAACATTTAAGGAGGCCATACAAGAGTTTCTCAAGAAAAATGTTGCATCTACATTAGCCGCACAACAAACAAATTACTCACCAATGTACGAGAATCCCTCCTCAATGGACCATACTAGTAAAAGATAATCTTTAGAGCAAGTAAGTATCATAAAGACGATTTTGTAATCCTGCGGTAAACTATTGAATGATCCATCATCAATTAAGGTCTTACAAAATATACTATAAAGATGCAACACAAAGGTGGAAGGGAAGTTAGGACAGAAAACAATCAATCATCTTGATACAAGAAGAAGGATAAGCAAATAATTAAGATTGACTGCCAACATTGGGGATTTCAATATGGGTGATGTTACACTAGATTTAGGCTCTGAAGTAAATTTCCTACCTAAGAAGAAGTGGAAGTGTATGGAAGAACCTACCCTAGGATATTCTCTTGTCTAGTTGAAACTAGCAAATCAACACAGAGTGTTACCTATTGGAAGACTTAAAGGTGTGACAATATATTTGTATGGAGTGCGCACTATGGAATATTTTGAAGTAATAGAGATAGTATATGGCACAACATCCTACACGACATTGCTTGAATTGGATTGGGAATTTGATAACTAGGCTATAATCAACCCGAAGACAAGAAAAAATAATTTTGAATCAAGAGAATATAGATTCATTGAACCATTGGATCCTTCATAAGGAGAAAGGTTTTTAGATTCCACTTGTTTGGATGTGGAAGAAATAAACCAGTTGTACAGAACCACCACGTGAGAAGAGGACTATGTTAACCCAACCACATATGGGATACTCAACTGAAGAAGCATTACATCATGTGCTTCTGACTCACACACAATTTTGGAGAATTGGAAACAATGATTACATGAAGTTTCTACAAGGAGGTGTGAAAGAATAGATCACATAGTAATATGGGTTGCTACAGATATAAGAGAACCTCCCAGTTTTCATGGGTTAAATGAATTAGATTAATTTCTAACAAAATATGAAGAGGAACTGCTAGAAAATTAGAGGTGCTTAGCCCTAGATATTTCACTCAAAGAAACACCTGCAAGATGGTGGGGTGCACACAAAGAAACAATTCAGGATTGGTATCAATGAAAATGACTACTGCGCATTGGATTTGGCGTAGAACTAGGGATTAATGGATTTCATAAGTATGATGAGAAAGGCATGCTAGTTGAACACTTAAAGAAGTGTAGAACACAGTGGAGGATGAAACCACCAGAGGAATGGACTCATCACTTTATCCATACACTAGAAGGAATAAAAGGGAACTAGTATATAGACTAGGAGATGCGTAGAGGCACTATAGAATGGACATGATTACAACAAATCTTTGTAGTAATTTTATCATTTGAACATGAGAACCCCAACATTCATTCGATATGGAAGATGATACGGGGAATGATATTTATTGATGAACTAGAAGTTGAAATCATGACAAAATATCAACAAGAGAATAGACAGACAGTGAAAGAATTACTCTTGTGCTATCATGTTGAAGAGGAAGCATTGGATGAAGATGATATGCACAACATTCATATTACATAGATTGAGGGAGAAAGAGAGGTGTAAGTTCCATCTATTGAGTCATAAGTATTTGTTTCACCAATCAAAGTTAATAAATTCAACATTGGGATGAATGAAAATCCTAAAACAACAAGTATTGGAGACTATTGGGATGAGTAAATAGTAGAAAGAATAACAAAGTTACTATGTGAATACAATGACTTGTTTCCAAAAACCTTTACAGAGATGAAATTCATAGTAGGGGAGCTAGGTGAGATTAATATGCCCCTCAAACCCGAGGCTAGACCTATCAGGAAAAAATCCTACAGGATGAATCCAGTGTATAAGAAGAAAGTAAAAATATAAATTAACCGAATGTTGGAAGCTGGTATTATAGAAACAATAGAGGAATCTGGATGGATCAGTCCTATGGTATTCCAAGAAAATAATCAAGGGGGGATGAAGATTTGTGTATATTTCAGGAATATTAGCGATGCTTGCTTACATGACCCTTTCCCTACCCATTTTACAAATGAGGTCATAGAGAATGTGGGAGGCTAGGAAGCATATTCATTTACAGATGGATTCTTAGGTTACCATATGATCAAAATAGCTCCAGAGTAAAGGTACAAGACTACTTTTTCTACAGAATGGGGATCCTACCAATATACAATCATGCCATTTGGGCCGAAGAATGCACCAACCATTTTTTCAAGAGTAGTAATAGTTTCTTTTAAGGAATTCATACATCAGTTTCTAGAAGTATATCTAGATGACTGGACTATATATAGTATTTTAAAGGATCATGTAAAAGTATTAAGAATAATGTTGGAAATATGTAGGCAATGTCAGATATCATTAAACATCAAGAAATGCATTTTTGGGACATGTAGTGTGTAAACAAGGTTTACTAGTGGACCTTGCTAAGATTGCAGTCATTGTAAATTTACCACCACCAATTTCAATGTTCCAGTTAAGAGAAACATTGGGACATACAGTCTATTACATGAAATTTATAAAGGGCTATGAGCAGATTACTGTAACAATGGAAAAAATATTAAATAATGACACCATATTTAATTGGAATGAGGACTATCAACAAGGATTGGACACTTTAAAAGAAAATATGGTAACAACACCTATACTAGTATTTCCAGATTGGGAAAAGACATTTAATGTGCATGTAGATGCATCATCCATAGCAAGTCTTGGAGAAATTTTGGCGCA
>ML864599.1:10657-22412 GCA_009831015.1 Picea engelmannii | reverse complement strand
TTTTAATTGGGAAGCCTTTGCTAGAAAAAAGGTGACTTCCTACAACCATATAAGTTTGTTTATAAATGCACATTGATCTCTACCCATGATGATATAGTTGGGTATCTTGGTAAATGATTAATTAATTTGCTTGTTTCTTACAATTGTGTAGAGAGATCACTATTGAAAGAGTCTTGTGTAAGGACATTTAAATAATAGAGTATATATTTATCTAGGAAACATGTTTGGAATACTTAACTAAGAACAAAGTGCCCATTACTGATTACTTGTTTTATGATTTGGTGTATATATATAATTGCTTGAACGTAGTGAGACAAGTCCAAAAACCAAGCCATTCATCCATACTTGTTAGTAAATAACAAGCATGAGCACGAAGGTTTAACTTGGCATAATTCTGAATTACAAAGACTTTAAATTTCAATTATGCATGGTATATGTGTTGATGAGATGTGTGGGTTATAAGTCCCTCATTTACAAATAAAACACTCCTTCCTTGTTCCCTTCAAACATTTTTTTTTTAGATTCAACCTCCATTAACTCCTTTGAGAGTTATTTTACTTCTATTATGCCCATTATGTTGCTACCTTCTTCACTTTCTCTATATTTTCTACAAATTGATAGATAGTCAAGTTTCTAATTGAGGAATCAATTTTATGCCAGTTCACATACTAAACTTCTTAAGTCCTAATCTTTTAGACACTTAGGATTGAATTTGAGAGGTTTGGAGGGTTTGTTTTCCTCTTTTTCAATCTAAAGAAGGATTGGAAGGTGATCTGCTAGCTTCCTCTATTGCCTTTTCAGTGACCATAAACCTATTAGACACCCGCTCATTCCCACTCCCAAAATTACTCCAAGTTGGAACCATCTCAATGAGTTCTACATAAAAAAGACACAATTCTTTAAAGAAATGTGAGAAATACTCTTCCAAGGGCCCCAACCTAGCATTTTCTCCTCTTATTTCCCTTATTTTGAATCTCAAGTTAAGGTTCACCCCTAAAATCACATTGTCAACATTCAGTGAACTCTAAGAACTAACATTATCCTATAAGGTTTTTCTATCTTCGTACGAACCATAAAGATTTTATAATGGAAGAAGGATTCCTAGTTGCTTTGACCATAATTCAGTCTAGATTCCTACATTTATAAAGGAAGATTGTAATAGGTTAAGGGATTTATTCCAACTAGTTAAAATTCCTTTAGACTTTCCAGTTGAATATGAAGAGAGACAATTCCACTCTTTTAGAAGAGCAGACATTATAACTTCAACTTTTATCTACTCACACAATGTCTCTTGAATCATAATTACTTTTGGATTAAAAATGGAAAACAATATCTCAAAGGCTAAATTTTTGTTGTTGCCTCCTACCCATCTACCACTTAGGGATAGAACAATCATGAGGTTACCCTCAACGAGACACTCCCTACTCTAATCCCTCCCCCTAATGGTCATTTGTCTTCCTTACATAGTTTCCTTTTTCCACTTTCTTTTTTCACAATTTACATAAAGGATTTCTTGCCCACCAAAGATACTTGATCAAATTATAAAGCTAAGCCCCCCACTATACCTTTCTCTTCCTTTTGATGGATTTCTTTTGTGGGTCTCAATTTGTATAATGGAGATTTTATCCCTACAATTTTAGCTTCTGAAAGAGATGAAAGACTATAACAAAAACTAACTAGGATGTTCCTTCATGTACTTGAGCTTAACCTCCTCTTTCTCCAAACTCCTTTCAATCACAGTTTCTTCTATTAAAGGATTGGGGTTTCTTGATTCAGGTGGTTTACTAGGGGAGCTTTGCAAAACCCTTGCTTATTTCTGACTTGGGGATCCTAATAGCCTTGCTTTATTTGAGTCATTTCTAGTCAGATTATTATTATACATGGATAAAAAAGGCAAGGGATTTTTCATTGTACCTTTTACTTGATTGGGTTGGGTGCTTTCGAGCTCTATGCCAGCCACATCCTAAAATATTCTTCAATTCCTCTCCCATCTTTGAAGGATTGGATTTTGAATTCCCCTTGCCTCCACTTTTTGTGATTGAACCTTTTTGGGATAATCTTTCTCCCTTAGTTGAATTTGCCTTTGGACTTGCCAACTATGTGGTTCTTTCCTTGTAGCCTGGATTGTTCTTGTTTAACTGACTATCCTTTGAAGGGCTAAAAAATTTTCACCATTCTTATATTCTCTTTACACTTCGACATTCCTTGAAAACATGCCCATGTGTACAATAGTTTTGGCACCTAAATGGTACCTTACAATAGTCCAAATCCCAAGTGAATTTCCTTTTACCCCTCTTGATCTCGATCTCCTCTAGTAAACCTTCACATTGGTTTCTCTCCATCAATATTTTGGCTATTTTCCTATCTATTTTGGTTGATGTTTTATCTTCAAAGTCTATGAACAAACCTAGACCATTTCGAATTGCGACAAGGATGGCTTGTTCCATAGTTCCACAGGAAGGTTTGTGAACTCAACTCATATGGGCTCTGGAGACTTTATTTCCTTTGTGGGGTCAAATTAGGGAATCCGCCTCTTTAATGCTAGAATTGAGGGACCCCAATACCATTTTATAGCTAGGATTTTTCCAGGATTAACTTCTAAATAGAATTTGAAGGCTAGCCAACCATGTATTGGTATGTGAAACTCATGGACATACCCAATTTTTCCCATCCATCATATCTCCAACCAACTATGCAAGAATGATCCTAAGACTGTATTTTTGATGAAATGCCTTATTAGGGCTTTAACACTTAGCGATAAGACCTCCTTGATGGCTACATCTTCTCCTAAAACTAGCTTGATTGTTTCCTTTCTATACTATATACACTTCTCTTTCCTTTTATCTATCTTAATGCCTACCATTTCTATTCTTCCTTCCATGCCTCTATCTTCCTAGATTCCCCTTGATAACTCTTCTAGATTCCATGAGCTCATCTCTCGTCTTGAATATTGATTTGAGTAGATCCTCTCCCCCTTCCTGTGAATAGTCTATGAACTCCTTCTCCTCCATTCAACTACCTCCCCTTCAATATTTGGCCATATTGGTTTATAGATACAAGCACAATGATCAACAACCAAGTCTAATATTGTTTTTTTTTTTCCACGATACAAATCTTGGGGAAAACCCCCAAGTACTTACCCTCATTTTGAGAATGATACCCTGGGTAAACCCTAGACTCTCCAGGGCACAAGTCCATTCAACTACAAGGCTCGAAGCCATTACAACATTATACTCGTTATGAGCTAAACTTGTCACTCGTAGGAATTGAACCTGGGTGGAGATGATAACAATCATTCCTCCCAACCACCCTAGCTAAACCCAATTGACAACCAAGTCTAATATTGTTTATGTTTATAATAATTAGTATTAAAATAAAAACAATACACCCTACCCTATTTTCCTTTTAGAGGTTGGTCTTCTACTAATGGAGAGTAAGAATATGATCGTATACATATTATATAAGCTAGCTAACATGAAGAGAGATGCACTTTATATCATAACTTCAAACATAAGTAAAAGTCACACAAAGCTCAAGATAAGGTTGGCAATAGATATTGCTTCTTGGCTCCATTATTGGGGGATGATTGAATATGATGCCCTTCAGAATATCAATATCATTAACAATATTATAATAACTAGGGTATGTACAACATGAGTGGGCCTAACGATTAAGAAAATGTGTTTCCTCCTTGGAGGTCACATGCTTGAATTCGAAGTGGGGCAGGGTATGTACACCTTTGTAGATTAAGCAGTCAAATTGCTACACAGAGGGGTCCCTTGTCCCATAAATAAGGGGGTCTTATACGTCAATTTGGTGTTAGTTCGGCTAGGTTGTGACCTTAAAATTAGATTACTATTACTATAACTAAATTTAAAGAAGTTATCGTATTAAAGTGGCAATGGGATAAGAATAAGTTAGTTTGCTACCTATCTAGATTCATCTTAGCTTTTGATTTATTAAACACTAAGAGGGATTAAAAAAAATCGAGAGTAAATCTCTTGTTGCTTAATAGATCTCAAGTTAAGATGAATCTACTATGGTGTGTGTATGTGTATTAATTAACGCTTTGTATTCTTTTCTTAAAATTTCATTTTTTACACTACACTTTTTCTAAATATTTTGATTTATAAGCACATTTGTTATGCATCTAGTCCATATTGGGTTGCTATTTTTATTTTACTTTTTAAAATTATTATATTGGGTTTGGCTTATGCCATGTGTTACATTAACATGACACATGGACGTTACATATTTTTCTCATACCACCCTCATATTCAGCTATAGAATGCACCTCGTTTCTCTTGGTGTAAGAAAGAAACCATTTATTATAAATTAGAAGATGCAAATCATCTTTCCACTATTGCTAGCTTCAAGAAGCATATAAAGATTGCAAAAATAAAACAAACTCTCGCAAGCTTCATAGTGAAACATGAAGATGGACATGATTTTACATGCCCTTAGAGGCAAAAATATGTAAAGTATGTGAGTATACCAACGTAAAAGATGAGTATTTTCCACTTGAAGCGTACAAACTACACGGACATTAAATCTCATTTTTTTTTTTTGTTTGTTAGTTTGTCCATGACATGTGGGACTAACCTGTGGCTAAGAAACCGCGACTCAGGGACATCTAAGCCGTCAAAATCACCCGAGGATCGCACCTGGCCTGAGCCACACCAACCCTTAACATGGTTGGATTTTTTGTCCCCGCAGGTTTCGAACCGGTGACTTTAACATCACGGAGTGCCTTAAAAACACACTCCGTCACCGATTGTCCTACACCTCGGGGACAACATTAAATCTCATTTTCAAAACACTCGTCACAAACTAATTTTTATAATATATATATATATATATATATTAACAAGAACTGGGAAAATTTATATTAAAAAGTGTGGATAAATCCACTGTAGTACAAAAAAGGGGTCATGAATGACCTTCGAGAGATAGAAGCTTTGAAGATTGGAATTGTTAATACAAAATTTGTGTCCATTGAGTTTCGACCTTCCCTAGCTATAGCATAACTATTGTATCTCGAAGAACACAGTCTATAGAAGACTTCGTTTATATATAATGTAAAACAAAACACAACACTTCAATTTTTAAAACAATTCATCTACTTGATTCTGTTTTGATCTTTGATTGCCCATGTTGCTCCCAAATTGGGTCTGGAAAGGGCTTGTTGAGATCCAGGATTTGATTTACTGTGGCTGAAGGTACATTCTTAGAAGCTCCATGGGTGATTGTTGGGGAACTGGGTTGTTGATGACTTCTTTCCATCTGGTCCATTCTACTTTGCATAATCTCCAAATTGATGTGTTGCTCTTCGATTTGGCTCCTTTGAGCAAAGATTTTGTCTTACAACCTCTCAATTAGATGCATGTGCTGAGAGAGGGTCTCAAGCTCGAAGGTTAATGTAGAGTTGAGTGCTCCCATGTGGATTCGCAGCCTCTGGACACCCTGTGCACTCCATCTCAGTGTCTGAATGGTCCAGTCCAACGAAGTCCCTTGACTCCCTGCAAATTCGCGGTCCTTGGCACATTCTCGTTCTTCTATCTATTATCCATGCTGCTGGGAGGGATGCAATTTATGCAGAGGGTTGGGTTTCTTGAGTTTTGAGAGTTTGGAAGAGGAAGAAGCAGGTCCCAACAAAGGCCGCGAAGTGAGGATCTGAGCAAGGTAAAGAGTAAGCGATGGGCGAGGTGAAGAACGAGGCAAAAGAAACAAAGAGGTTGCCCAAAACTCTAACGAGAGGCTCTCTGAGGCACAAAAAACTTTGAACAGATAATGTAAACCAGGGAGAGCACAGAGTGCAAATGGGTTGGCATAGACTTAAGAAAATTCAACCCAGCAAGGACGTTGCCCGAAAACGCTGAGATAATTCACCCCATGTGACATTCAAAACCAAAATCATGTCAAACAGATGAATCATAACCTCTACTTGGGGTGTTGTACTAGGACCCTTCATATCTTCGAGCCCAGAACTGGATCCATCGTCACCCTGATGATTCCACTTCGCTTCAGATCTGCTGCATGCTTGGCCCATTTGCATCATAGCCTTCAACCTTCACTTACCCATGAACTCAGCTAAATGGATAAGAATACCACCCCATGCCATAATGGGATCATCGTACTAGATCTTGTTAACATAGTTTGTACTTGGTCGAGGAGGCCCTATCTTTTCACCTACCAACTGCTGCCACCACCGATCATGACTCACGTTGGAGCTCCAACAGTACCCTCCCGTGGCCATTGCGTGATGGATCCTAATCAAATGAGGTAGAATTAAACAAGGGGGGCTAGACCTTCTTTACCCTCCACCCCTAAGGTTCCAGGAGGTCTCCCTATGGCCTCGTTTTCCATTTTGTCCGCTTCCGTATTATTTTCTCTCAAAACGTGTAAGAAGTTTGGCTTTAAGCTCCTTGTGCTTACAATATTCTGTTTATAATCCTTTTTAGGCTCGGATCCATGGATCATCATCCTTATGATTGTCTTTGAGTCGCCTACTCCATTCAGGCTAAGTATTTGACGTTGCTTTGCTAGTTGGAGTCCTTTAAGAAGTGCATACTGTAATGATCCCAAGCAATTATGCAAGGATCATCACGATTTTGGTGTCTTTTTAAAACTTTTTCTGAGTGAGGTATTTCGTCAAACACTTTGTTGATCTACTTTTCAGATGTGTTTATATGTGTGTATGCAGCAAATAACAAAAATAGATAACCATGGAACATACCTCAACCATATGCAATAAGATACACAAGCCAAAACATCTCAAATCTTCTTTATTCATAAAATAGAGAAACCTGCTACAATGAAGATGTCGATCTAGAATGCTCAACAGATGGCCAAGAAGATAGATAATAGATAAGAGCTGCTACAAAATTCTCCCGCTAATACAAAAGATGCCTCCAAAGGATGAATAAGAAATGGAGATCAATACAAGCAGATCTGAATGTCAAACTCTCCAGGAGAAGAATGCCACGCTCCAATAGAAAACTGAAACCCTCAATAACTCGGCCCTGCTGCCAAAGGTGTCCAATCACCCTACGAAATATGCCAACTGATAGATCAGGTGATGGTAAGAACAATCCAGGTGCCCGAATCTCCAAGATCCCTCTCAATCTTTATAGATCTGAAATCCCCCTCTGAATGGTGTGCCCCACTGGATGACTAAAGCCCTAGATAATTCGGCCCTGCTAAAGGAGGCCTCCAAATGCTCTGAAAATATCCATAAATATAGATTGGGACACAACAAGTCACTAGGTGAAGTCTCAGGGTCAGATCTGAAGTGTAACCCCTCCAAACGAACTAGATCTGGATCTAAAAAACGCCCTCCTTCTCTTCAATTCGCCCCACTGCTCAAGAAATAATCTGAGCCATAAAACTATCTCAGAAAGCACTAAATATGATGTCCAAGGCCCTGTAATGAAAACCCAAGTGATGGAATCCTCAATGGCCCTGCCAATCTCCTACAACGAATATCTCTCCAAGGATGGTGCGCCCCGCTTGCTAGAAACCCCCAATGGTGCGCCCTCCTCCTCTTCTGGTGCGTGTGGCTATGTAGAACCTCCCGCACTGATGTAGATCTGACTAGAATGGTGTGGGATAGTATTGCATCTCCGAGACCAAGCTTGGGACAAGCTAGGTGGAATCTTTCACCACGGAATTGTCCTCTAGGGGTTGTTAAGTCAAAACCCTCAAAACCCCCAAGAGATGGGCTCACTAGCTAAAGACAGATATCAAACAGATAAACATACATGAATGAATAAGAAGAGGCCCTTGCCTTTCCTTTATACTTTTGTCTCACCTTGTCCCTCCAAAGCGACTTTCATTTTATTGATATTTAATTAATTAATTAACCTTTTTACCTCTGAAAAGCTCCTTATCTTTCCTTGTGGCTTCCCTACCCACTGAAAGTAACTTCTAGTAATCCCATCCTGTAATGTTGCTCCTCCCGATTCCAATGAGCTATTACACTGAGAGGTTCCTCCAATTAATGTGCCCAAAATGACCTCTTTAGTGAATTTCATTGACTTATAGCTCAAAATAGTCAAAATCATGGAAATCGTCGGAATGCAATGAAACCAAAGCCAACCTGTGCAGAATGGCTCATAATGATGGGATATGATGATCAATCCAAGATGGACCCCACAATGCCTCTCAAATACCCTTGTACTCACTATAACATCCATCTTGCTACTCTGGTCATCATAAATCTCTACACTGTGATGATGTCCCAAAGTGGGGACATTACAGTCCTCCCTGCTAGAAAATTGCTTGTCCTCAAGCAATACCCAAATCCCTCCAAGTAAAATACCAGGATCCCATGTCCACTTGTGGGATACATAATAGAACCTATCCAACGATGAACAATAGTACACTCCACCCCCTGTATCCCATATCAGGAAGTGAATTGCAATACTCTGTGAAGAACAGTCCTGGAAGATATCAACCCTGTGAACCTCCTACACCTGACCCATGGCCTCATCTTGGAATGAGTCCATCCTCCAAATCTCTACCAAGATCCACACAGTCTCCATCAACTGCACATGCTGATGCCCGACTGAGGTGATGCAAGACCTCTGTGAGGCACCTGCAACCAATGTGCTCCTCTCAACACTAACGATCAATGGAAAGTTAGAGTAACTTTCCCCTGCCATGGTCCACTCTCCCCTGTTGATGAATGAACTGCTCAATCCTGCAATCCCTGGGTCCCATGCTAACCTCTGTCGAAGATCCTCATGCTGACACTGCACTACTCTGACCATGATTGTCTTCCCCCTGAATACATCCTGAACCCTCCTCTCCTGGGTTCTCCAGCTAAAATACATGTGACCATTGGACCTATTGTCCAGAAATTGTATCTGTATAGGCTTCTCTGTAGAAGAAGTACCTATCCAAACCTCTCCATGCCCTATCATGATGGCCAAGCAGAAGAAAAGGTCTCACCCCATAGGACAAGTACCTGCAAACCCACTCCAAACCAAACCAAGGTGGAGTGTGTGGATCTCTGGTGCAACTTGGGTCAACATGAACATCGAGCTAACAAAACGGACTCCTGGGTCCCATGGCAAACTTGGAAGTTTATCACTTCCAATCTCCTCTAACTGCTCCCATGTGAGACTAATCACTTTCAGAAGCCCTATGTGCTCATCTGTTATCCTTCTCATGCTGCTATCAATGATAAATGTGTCGGAAAAGGGTAACAGACATATCTGCAGCTGACTGTAGGACTGGAAGGCATCACATGCTTTGGTCAATCCCAAGGATTCAACCAGAAGCTCGTCCATCGGTATCCATGATAAGTGTTCGCCTGTAGTCATCACTAACCCCCAATCATCAGGTACAATCAGAAGCAACTCCTCCAACTACTGGTAAACCACTCTCCATCTCCATCACCCAGGCAACTGCTGAAATGGTGAAGGTGATCTCTCATAACTAAGTGTTGCTGCAAAGGAGTGACATCTGCATGTTCCCCTAGGTGTGTCTCCTCCCTGCAAGGAACTATACCCCTTTGAATGCCACCATACATCTCGGCATGACTCTGTGAACTATCCCTCATCATCGTATGCTCCGGCATACTCATGTCATCTCCTGCAGACTCATGTTGTATCATCGATCCTGGGCATGCTGCTGGATCAACCTCTACGTGGAAGTCAACTACTCCCAAGACACAAATAGAAGTGTACCCCATCAACTGGTGCTCCTCTGTTAGATCATCAACATCCTCTGTCAACGTGACTGACTGATACATCTAAGTGTCCACTAAGACAGATGAAGTGGATCTCTGACGAATCTCCTCAAGAGACCCATCTGATCTAGACTCCGATTCTTGAAGGGCGGTCTGTGTGCCTCTCAAGAATCCTCGAGTGCTCTCCAACTCCTGAGTGAGTTGGTCCATCTCCAACTCCTGCTCCCTCAAAGCCTCATGATACATCTCACCAACCCTCAGTAGATAATCCCTGTCTGTCAACAACTGCTGGTAGTCAGTCCTCATCACAGATATTCTCCCCCTGAGAGTATGAAAATCATCCATGGCAATCCCCTCATATAAACTACCATGTGCCACTGATGCTCTCCAACAGTAATCTGCCATCACTGTATTCATGTCATCAATCTGTCTAATGGCTGCAATGATCATAGCCTCACTAACACTCAACTGTGCTGCTAAGTGGTGTGATTTCTGATCATGGTCATGCTGAGGTGCCATCTCAGACCCCTCACTGCTAGTGTCAGTCTTGCTAGCATCAACTCTGGAATCCCCAACAACACCCTCTACATAGGATGACGTGCTGAACTGTACATTGTCTATTGTGTTGCTGGGTACTCCTGTATACCACTGCATCCCATCACTAGATGCTATCTCCCCCTGAATCACACTGTATCTTGTATGAGCAGCCGTATCCTCCTGTGCACTAAACCTGCTACTATCGTTTGCGCTCGGATCCCATAGAGATGTATCCAGACCTGTGTTATGGTCATCTTGTCTGCTAACAAGTGCATCCTCATCAATGCAATCTGATCCTGGAAGTAAGTGCTCCATCCACCTGTCAGCCTCTACAATCTACTCAATCACTGGAGTCTCCAATAGTTGTGACTTCATCTCCTCTGGCTGACCTGTATGTGTGAGGTCAACTGCATGTGCGTCCTGTACCTCCTCTTGGACCTGTGGGTCTACTTGTCCATCGTGTGCATCCCTCACACTAGGCTCATCCATCATACTTGATGTGCCAAAGATCTCCTCATGTGACGTGGCTATCATGGGTGTCTGAACAGGTGACATATGTGTCACGACCACCATAGGAAGCTCATCATCTCTAAGTGCTAACACGTGTGACTCCTCACTGGTGTCACCACACGACTCTGCTGAGACATGACGACATCAATGGTATGTGATATGTCTGCTGAGACACTCGTGCTATCGTCCTGTCCATCCAGCTGCCTATCCACTACACAAGGGTCATCATCCTCCTCAAGTGTGCAAGAATCAGTAGCCTCCGTGTAAGAGGCCTCATCATTATCCTCTGAGGTAGAGTCACTATCACCAGCCTCTGTGCAAGAGTCACTGTCATCATCCGACTGCTCTGAATCCACGTCTATTGCTCCATCCTCACACACCTCATCATCACTGTTATAACACGCCTCAATAATGCGCTCCTGATCTTACTCCTGCACCTATGATCAAGTTCCCACAACCCCTTGCAACTGTGGCAAGGTTGTGTGCTCCTACTGGGCATGGGATTTCTCTGTTCTTCCCACCATCTAGTTGTTTCTTTTCTCTTTTCATCTGCTATGATGATCCCCTCTAAAATATCCCATTTGCTCCAATGAGGATTTCTATAGGCTACATATTGTGGGAAGGTTATTATAGCCTTAATTTCCTTGCTAAGGTTGTCATACATGATCTCCAAACATGATATCTCAAAATATATCCTATCCATATCCTTCCAACTATCCATAAAGACCCCTCAGATTTGCAGGATTTAAGCTCTGATACCACTGTAATGATCCCAAGCCATTATGCAAGGATCATCACGGTTTTGGTGTCTTTTTAAAACTTTTTCTGAGTGAGGTATTTCGTCAAACACTTTGCTGATGTACTTTTTAGATGTGCTTTTATGTGTGTATGCAACAAATAACAGAAAGAGATAACCATGGAACATACCTCAACCATATGCAATATGATAGACAAGCCAAAACATCTCAAATCTTCTTTATTCATAAAATAGAGAAACCTGCTACAATGAAGATG
>WSFP011425094.1:0-22413 GCA_009831015.1 Picea engelmannii | reverse complement strand
TTGATTTATTGAAACATAAATCTTGTAGTCAAGCGAAAGAAAGTTTTAGGTTTTCTTTACAAGATCTTGAAAAGTTAGTTAAGAAAAGTTGAGTTTACAAAGAGTTAGTTATAAGCTTTGCTTTTAAATTCGAAGTAATTTTTATTTCAAGTGCTTTAATTCTCTCCTCCTTTTTCATCTCTTTACAACACCATTAATTTCACTATTGTACCTTGTGAGTAAATCAAGCCTTTAAAAAGAACACTTAATCTAAAATACATTAGACTTTTCTATTTATATGGTTCAAAAAACTAGTTTAGGGTTTTAGGGCCTTGTATTAGGTTTGGAGAGGAAACTCTTCAAAGTCGTTAAATCAAACATTTGAGTCTGAGTTAGGGAGTGCTTAAGTCCAGTGTCATAAAAGTTAGTCAGGACTCCCCTCTAACACAGGGGATAAACATGCGGTTGTGTGAGGAAAGGCAGCGGAAATAATCCTTCCAAAGATGGATTGAACGTAGTGGGAATTGTATATTGAGAGTCTTTCTCGAGAATAATACTGATTGCATTTGCCTACGTAGCTTCGTGGACCTCGAATATGTTTTCTTCTAGACCATTTTCTTTCAATACCCTTAATAGGCTTAGGACTTGTTATCCTGCTCATTACGATCTGCCTGACTATTGATTGTACTCGCATGGTAACCGACTGCAAGCTGGAAACCTAGTTTCCCTTATTTTAGGGACTTACATGGGTGACTACAAGGGTATACCGTGGTACCTAGGGCAGACGTAGGATCACTCTTTGTAGAGTATACCTAAAGTGTGCTTCCATGTTTGAGGTTCACTTACATTAGTTAGTTCCTCTAGTGTCGATTGGCGTAACTATCCTTCCTACTAGATATTCGACTGTTTGATTTGTCTTTAGGAAACTTTTAGCATGTGATTGGTGTTCAATGCTAGTTAAGATTTATTCTGTCGGTTGGTCATTTCACAAAGTGGAATATTAATAGCTTCGTTAGTCATGAAGGCTTGAGGTCCTATCTTCGGTTACATTGGAGCCACCTCCGCCACTGTTGTGGCAAATACTTGACCAAGAACGGTCGTTCAAAGTGACCGGTCCACAGGAAACTGTGCCCGAGCCTACTTCGTGAAGAGACTATTAGATTCTAGAGCAACCTACCATTTTTTACCTTGAGGAAGAGGGTATCATACCAACTAACCCTTTGATTATCGACTTGTTGGTGCTGATCTTGATTCAGATTGTCCCCCCTGAGGTGACACCTTTCGAGTGTTAGATATTCCTACGAGCGACAATGGAAGCGAATGTTTCTACTTCGTCTAGGAGTCCTCATACTCTTGTTAAGGCTACTACTTTATGGAGCATACTACCTCCTCTCCCACCTTCTCTAGTAAGGATCATAGTGGTATCGACTCCCTCAACTTCAGCCAGTGGTCTGATGCCATTATCGGTTTTGACCACTCCTCCATTTACTCAGAGTGTGGTGGGCCCTCCCTTCTCATATGGGATTCCCAGCTTGGATTCAAACTCGGTTCTTACTTAATCTACATTATAGACCATGGGTATGGGGTGAGGGAGCTCAAATGCTCCCATGCAAGGGTCAACCGGGGGTGCTTCAGTCCCTTTTAATGTTATCCCTTACAATGGGGCTCATATACCTCCTTCGTCCCCTTTGTTTGGTTGTGCTTGTCAGCAATTAATTGAGCCAAATGATAATTATAGCTTATTTGGTGGAGGCAGTTTAGGGCCTTTGTCTTATACAATGTTGATGGAATCTATGTCCTTCTCTTTGTTCGACGCGTTTGGGAACAATGATTTATCTTCAGTTGTTATCTTAGCTGGGGGCAACCCCGGTTTTGGTCAATAAAACTTAGTGCAGGGTACTATTCCTTCACAGGGAGCGATGACTAGAGTTTTATCTACACAGGGTATTTGGAATCCTTGGCAAGGATATATTCCCTCGCAAGGGATTTCGTTTGGGGGAAAACCCTTCCATGCTCAATGGAACCCTCAGAAGGGCTTCGTACCCATACCCATCGGATCAACTGGGGGCATCCCTTTCCAAGTTCCTTGGAACACAATGCAGGGAGAAATCCTCGCACAATCTATGTCGTCCAATTACGAGAGTTAGCCGATGATACCCCAACAGACGCAGTTTACCTATGTTGGTCAAGGCCATGGGTTTTACCAAAACCCTGGAAAGCAGTCAACCTATTCCTGGAAACCTAGTGCCAGTCAAACTCCAAGACCCACTTTTCCTATAAATAGTTCACAACCAAAACTACTATTTCTGGAAACACTACATCTTTTAGATTTTTCAAGATTACTGAATGACCCAATTTTTCATGATCCGCATTGGCCCCCCATGTCGACTAAGTTTCCCTTATATATTCTAAAATTTGAAGGAAATCCTGGCTAAGATCTAGGTGATCATGTGACAACTTTTCATTTATGGTGCTCGTCAAACTCACTGAGGGACGACTCCATCCAGTTTCACATTTTTCAATGCACTCTTATAGAGGGTTCTACGAAATGGTATATTGAGCTCGACCACTTGAGGTAATCTTACTTCAACGACTTCGAAATGGTTTTCTTGAACCATTTCTAGTTACCTGTGAGATATGATGCTGACACCGAATTGTTGGCCAACTTTGAGAAAGCCAAGGCCAACCACATCTCTGATCATATTCGAGAATGGTGGCATATAAAGAGCTTAATTAAGGTCTAGGTCCCTACTGCTTTATTTCATGAGTGGTTCCTAAAGTCTTTGGCGCCCTATGTATACAAGGACACAGAGAATTTTGGAGTGTTTTCAGAAGAGAAGGCGATTATGAGAGCACAACAGCTTGAACTGATATACTCTCAGTCTAAAAAGATCTACGAGATTTTTCCATATGAACCATAGTCTATTCTCAATAAGGCCAAGAAAAAGTCTGGACCCCATGCCGATGGTTTGTGGGCTCAGCACAAAGCATGTCCTCGGACCTGTTGTCGAATCAGTTGCAACAATTTTTGATACAATAGATTGTGGCAAACCAGACTTCTAGTTCGATTGTTCCCCCTACCTAGACATCGGACGTACACAGTGTGCATTCGACGAACCCTAATGCCAGCTAGCATCCTAAAGGAAAGAAGAAACAATGGAAAACAAGGGTAAAGGTATAAAAAGGCTACCGATAATGCTGGTGGGGGGAAAATGGAGAAGAATAAGTTGAAGTATCCATGTAATATTTTCACAGAAGACCACCCAACTCATTTGTTCCCTCGACTTGCAAATGATCAGAAGATATTGGCGCAACAACAACTTATTGTGATGACGAACTCTTTCCACAAGGGAAAAACATTTTTCAGGCTTCAACATCCTCGAGCGCGGCAAGGGGAAGTTAGGGACCCCCCACGCCTACCAATAACAACCTGGACGCAAATATTTACATGATGAATGTCCAGGATAATATAGTGACCAGGGCCCGATATTACGAAATGTTGGAACTTTTCAAGAAGGGAAAGGAAGCCACTAACCCACTGAATCCTCTCCAAATTGAGAAGGTGGTGGGAGAAATGATGACTTACATCCCTAAAGGTGTGTTTAAAAAGGCTTCTCATAATCCTAATGTGATGGTTGCCCAGAACTACTCCATTTTAGAGGATTTGGCACAGACCCTTTGCGCAATGTATGCTTTGGAAGTCCTCCAGAATTTCCACTCACAGAGAAAATATTTTTTATCCGCCTTGGGATCGACAGAGACTTGTAACCCCAGAGAGATCGTTTTCGATTCAACCGAGTTAAAACACCATATTTTTTACCACGTTGTGTTTCATATATTTGTGGCTTACACCATGAAATATTTAATGTGAAACATTTTATGCACAGTCGTTTACGAGGGTGCCTCGACTTGCATGATGTCATTGGCATGTTGGAAGGACATTGGCCAACATGGTTTGTCTCCATTGCCTATGTTTCTTATGATGTTTGACAGTCGGTTGTTTAGACCACATGGAATTATTCCTTCTTTCCCCATACAATTGAGAGGGAAAACCGTGTGTGTCGAATTTGAAGTGGTCAATGTGCCTCTCGACTACAGCCTGTTGTTATGAAGGAGTTGGACTTATGTGATGCATGAAGTGGTTGCTATGGTTTTTTGAATCTTTTATTTTCTACATGAGGGCCAGATTATGACCATTAACCAGTTGTTTTTCTCCTATCCTGACCCTTCATAGGGGGCTTCCACGGTCTCGATGATTGATATTCTGTAGCTTGGCACCGTCAACTTAGGTGTTGGATTTTTTCCATCATTGATGGGAACTTTTGATTACCCGCCACCTTCTAGCGATGTCAATATTATATCGGTCATTCCCAACCAGCCAAGGGATGCAATTCTACAAGTGTCATCATTTTGAACGAGCTAGTTTAACAATCTGTGGACTTTACCTTCCCCATCGGCCTCGATGGAAGTGACAGGGAATCCTAGCATGGCCATGCCCTTATCCGCAACTAAGGTTGCATACAATATTGTCTAGAAAAATTCTTCAAACCCCGATATGACTCCCCCATAAGAGTTAGATCCAGTTCTCGAGCCTAATTGGGCTCAATCTTATCTTGCAACTCAATATCCTTTAGAACTGGTATTTCCCTCTGATGAGGTGATTCTCAAGGAATTGACTGGTTCCAAAATACCTTGGGATGATCTTCATCATAGATCTTATTTTCTTCTCGATTTAAGGAGACTAGAGGCGAGAGAAATTGTTTTGACTGTGAGTGGAGATAATTCTTGTCCTATCAATCCTCTAGCTATGCACGGAGTTTATGCCAAGGGTAACATGGAAAGTATTGCTACAATGATTCCAATTGATATCTCCAAAAACCCTGTCATTGTGGAGAATTGTTTCGTCGAAGCGGACTGCTCCCTCAAAGAGATTCAAACTTACACTGAGTTATTCAAGGAATTTCGTGACGTTTTTTCCTAGTCTTATGAGGAAATGCCAAGCATTGACCCAAAAATTGTCAAGCATGAAATTATGACTTTTCCTGATGCCAAACCGGCTCGACAAAAGCTTCATCCGATGAACTCTTGAAAAGTAGAAGCAATTAAGGTAGAAGTAGAAAAATTGTTCAAAGCCGGTTTTATCTACCCTGTAAAGTTGACAGAATGGGTGTCAAACTTGGTTCTAGTTAACAAGAAACAGGGTATGATTCGTGTGTGCATGGACTTCCATGATTTGAATAAGGCCTATTTGAAAGAAAAATTTCCTACCCCATTCATCGATCATATTTTCGACGAGTGCGCAAGCTACAAGGTCTTTTCATTCATGGATGGTTTCTCGGGATACAATCAGATTCAAATCAAACTCGAGGACCAACATAAAAGAAAATTATTTATCCTTAGGGCACATTCGCGTATCATAAGATTCCTTTTGGCCTAAAGAATGTTGGAGCCACCATTCATCGATCCATGTTGTTTCCTTTTCACAACCTTAGACACATATTTGAGGCATATCTTGATGATCTAGCATCACACTCTCGCAAGAGATCTGATCATTCCACTCATCTTCAACTAATATTTGAACGATGTTGCTACTATTGGATTCACTTGAATCCTAACAAGTGTAGTTTTTTCATGATGGCAGGTCGTCTTTTATTTTTTATTGTATCGACAATAGGGATCATGGTCGATCCTCTCAAGGTTGAGGTGATAGTTCAATTGCCTCCCCCGTGGATGATACCCCATATTCAACGCTTACAGGGGAAAGCGAATTTTCTTCATCATTTTGTCACGAATTACGTCGAGATCACTAAAGGATTTATGTGTCTATTGAAAAAATGGGTCCCATTCTGTTAGGATGAAGCTACTTAGTGCTCCTTTGAAGCATTGAAATGTGCCCTGACGTCTTCCCCTTTGCTCCGACCTCCTGATTATAATAGATATTTATTGTTGTATTTGGCTACTGTAGAGTCGACCATCGGCATGGTATTGGTTCAAGAGGATGATATTCTCTAGGATCACATTATATATTACCTTAACCAAGACCTGGTTGGGTCGAAACTCAACTATTCTCACGTTGATAATCTTTCTTTGGCAACAGTTCATGTTGCCCAACAATTTCGTCACTACATTCTTCTTCGCAAGACCACTATCATTGTCATCATGAACCCTTTCCAATATGTGTTGACACGATAGGTCATTGGAAGAAATATTAGTATATGGATAGTCATCTTACATGAGTTTGACTTGGATTTTGTTTCTGCAAAATCCAAAAAGTCATTGGTGTTTGCCAAACTCATTTCAGAACTTCCAGTTGAATCTAGTGATATCATGCCCGAAGAATTGCCTATCAAGGGAGATCTTTTTCCAATTTCATATTCAGACCCCTGGTATGGAGATAAATTGGTCTATCTCCATAATTTTAAGTTCCCCACTTCTACTTCCCATGTTGAGCATCGACAAATTCAACATCAGGAACAAAACTATTTTATACTCAATGACACTTTGTATTGTCGAGGCGTGGATTGCATTCTTCATCGATGTCTTATCCGTGAAGAAGCATAGCTTGTTTTGAAAGAATTTCACACTAGAGCATGTGGAGGTCATTTATCTAGGTTGTAAACATCCCAAAATATTCTATGTGCAGGTTACTTCAGGCCCTCGTTAATAAAGGATTTTGTTGAGGTGGTCAAGAAGTGCCACCTGTGCCAGATCTTCTGTCAAAATATGCAGGCATATACTGCTCCTATGTTTCTTGTCATTGTTTTTGGTCCTTTCATCAAGTGGGGGATTGACTTTAATACATGTCACCTAGATTCATCCAGGGGCATCGTTACATCATCGTAGCAGTATCCTACTTCACCAAGTGGGTCGAAGCTATGCCAACTTTCAACAATGATGGAAAAACAACGACTCTTTCCATTTTTAATCAGACAGTAGTGAGGTTTGGTGTCACAAAGGAGATTGTCACTCACCATGGTAGTCACTTCCAAAAATAAATGATGATTGAGTTAACGTCAAATCTTGGGTTCATGAAAAAACATTCTTCACCTTATTACCTATAAGAGAATGGTCAGGTTGAAGCTGTGAAGAAGTCTTTCAAGACTATTCTTCAGTGGAGCATCAATTCTACCAAGTCAAATTGGCATTTGATGTTGTACTCAGAGTTGTGGGCCTACAGAATGTCTTCGAAGAATTCCACCAGTTTCTCACATTTTCAACTCGTATACGGGTTGGAAGCAGTCTTACCTATTGAGTGTCAAATTCCTTCTTTAAATATGGCAGCAGAATCATTTCCAAACACTTCATCACTTGAGGAACTCCCACTATATCTCGAGCAGCTCGATGAGTAGCATTGTGATGTACCCTCAACCAATGAGGCTCATAAGCAATGAGTGAAGTGTCAGTAGGATCAGTTCATTCGTCCTTAGATTTTCTCTGAAGCTAATCTTTTCCTGGTCTATTATCGATACAAATATCCCTTGGGGGAAGGCAAGTTCAAACCCATGTGGTTCAGACCATTCATTGTGAAAGAGGTCTTGAAGAAGGGAGCTTACCGTCTGGTTGATTTTTAAGGAAATGATTTGGCGGAGCCTAGAAATTATTTATACCTCAAGAAGTATTACTCTTAGGTTGGTCACCTGGGTGACTTCTTGTACATATGTATAGCTTCTTATACATTTTTTGTCGTTTTTGTTTTGTGGACGTGTAGTTATTTATGTCTTATTTTTCACTATGGTAGATGTCAAGTGAATCAAAGGTGTATTTTGGGTTCACAGACGACGCTAGATGACACACTCGGAGGCTTGCTTCCACAACTTGGGTGATTTTCACACTGGGAGGACAGTTTCTATCTTCCAGAAGTATTTGTTTAGGCGACGCTACAAACAATGTTGTCAAATACAGTGTAGTGATAGAATTTCTTCGTGACGCTTTGTCGCATGGAATTTCTCATCTCTAAATATATCTATATGAAAAATGGGTTGTGTCCTATTTAAATGGGGTTTAAAGCATTTATGGTCCCACTCTCTACTGACATTTCCTTAGGGTACGTCTCTTAGAACGTTCTTTCGATTACATTACGTATATCCATGTTCCTAGGAGATTTAATGATATGACAGATACTTTAGATAATCAAATTTTAGATTGGCATGTTGCACACACATAAAAAGAAAATCACACACATACACATGTACATACATTTGTAAAATATGTAATCCATAAGACAGAAAATATGTATATATAAGTGGGCGCGAATGCCTCATCCTTTGGTAAAAGTCATTTTTTCCAACTTTTTGCATATAAGTTAGGATTTCATTTCCACTTTCTGTATCTCACTGTCTTTTTCACTTTTCCATAGGATCGACCCCACCAAAGTGCGACATGAAACCTTCATTGCTTCTCTATAAGTGTCGTAATTAGGTGGTAGATCCTACCTTTACATGGATGCCCTAGGTATATTCTCACTGCATTTTGGTGTCCATGTTGTATGTAATGTGTCTAGGCTCAGGAGTCCTCATTAGTCCTGTCATGATTACGAGATAAAGCCTCATTTGTTTGATGCACCATCATTCTTGGACTTACCCTCGAGACTCCCAAATCAACATGCTTTGTTGTCCTTCAATCTCTCTTTGAAATTCAAAAGCAACATCCAACGAGACTGTATTTATTCTTTTTGATCTTGTTTGGATTAATTAAGAAAAGTAGCCCCCTGGAGTCTTCTTTAAGCCATTTTTAGACTCTCTAAAAATTAAAATATTGTCAAGCGATCTGGTTTCCCTTCACGCTCTCCAAACTCAAACTTGAAGGCATGTCTGTTTGGCGGTAGTTTACCCCTTCTTTGGTCCGAATGGATAATTTCATGAATAAAGGTATGCTCTAGGAACTTCATTTCGCTAGAAGAGTATTCTCAGGAGCAAGTTTAACCCTTTTTTCAGGACTGAGGGACTAAATATCCGAAAAAAGGAACATTTTCCTAAGTTTTGATTTATCACCTTTTTCAGGCCTTGGAGATTACTTATGGAAAAGGAACCCCCTAGAGTCCATAGTTAAGATTTTTTCAGACTCCCTAAAATTGAAAAGATTGTTGAGTGACCTTGTTCCTTCACACTCATTAAATTGGTCTAGAAGAACATCTATTGGCATGAGTTTAACCCTTTTTCTAGCCTGTAGATTATAGTGGAAAAAGGTATGACTCGGGACACTCGTCTCGCCAGGAGAGTTCACCTCGATTACTTTTTTACTTTTTCAGGCTAAGGAGACTAAACTCAGAAAAATGTTGTGAGTCCAAAGTTCAACTCTTTTCAGACTCCTTAAAATTGAAAAGATTGTCGAGCGATCTTGTCTTTGTCACACTAGTTAAAATGGTTTTGAATAGATGTCTTTTCTGTGAAATTTTAACCCTTCTTCAAACCGACTAGACTATCTCTGAAAAAGGTACTCCCTGGAGTCTTCTTTTACATTTTTCAGACTCTTTAAATGTGAAAAAACTACTGAGATTACCTTCTTTGGGCTCATTAAAATTACATGGAAGGGGTCTCATTGTGTCTTGATTAATCACATTTGCATCTTTGTGTCTTTGTCCTTTCTGCAGTTTGTCTCTTTACCTTCATGAGTCAGCCATCCCGAGAGTCCAGTCAAGTCAAGATTCGAAATTGACAAAGTTTTATGCCTAATCATCAAGATCCTCATGTTTTTTCCCGATGAGTCGTCGAAGACCTTAGAGTAGTGATTTATACACTCCCAATGTACTCCTACTTGAGTTTTGAATATCTTGAAGTTGTTTCTTGAGCTATGAATACCTCATCTCCAGTCATCATGTGTCACTGGACTCTTGAAGATGGATACTATACTTGTATATCTTCGATTGATTTTGAGATGCATATCCATTGTGTATTTCTCTCAACTACACTTTATATAGTTATATGACATGTATCTACAGTGTATTTGATTGGCATCCATGATTTAGTTCATCCCGAACATGGGTATTCCTGCCTCAGAGAGACAATTGTTTTTTTCCAGATGGCACCTCCCGAACTCTGGTCCCAGGCTCACTCGATTATGTACATTGGTGAAGGTATTGTAATGTATTTAGGGAATCAGTTTCTCTTTTGACCTCATACATTAGGGGGCATCTATTATATCCCTAAAATTCACTATCCATGCATACATGGCCTTAGCCCTCTTACTTGCATATTTTTCCAAAGCACTGCAGAAAATATCTTCTTAAAAAACCATTTTTTAGAAGATGTGTGTGCCCTACACCATTACATTTTGCATACATACGCTTGTTGCACCACTAAAACTCATGTACATATGCTTGATTCACCATTACATCTCGCCTATGCTTGCAAAGTTGCAAAAATTAAAAAGTTGCAAGGAATTAATTGAAATTCATGGGCCATTGGAGGTTTCCCAACCAATTCACCTGTTGTGGCCCGTCACCCAGCCGAATAACCATCCTTTTGTCATATAAAAGTATTTTTTGGGGTATAATTTCACATCCAAGCATAAGAACAGTGAAACTCTACCCAATTTCACTTCCCCTCCTTGCCCAAGCTTTTGCTACCTTTTTTCGGATATTTCCTCAGTATTCCCTCATTATCCCCTTCTTCCTCCATTCAATCCATTCCCTTCCTTGAGGTGATCAGAAGATTGAGAGAAAAGGTATATTCAAGGTGCACTTGGAGCACGGTAAAGAGGATCCTGGACTAGGTTCACAGAATGGTGGCCGACACAGATTGTAATTTTCATTATTTGTTTGATGAATAAAAGAATCACATTTTCCTGTCCCAAATGATGTTGTTTTGTGTATTTTCATTGATGTATACTTAGCATTTGATATCTAACCCTAACTCATGAATATAATAGCATACGTGTAGTCCTTTTTTTCCTATCTTTGGATGCAATTCAACCTTGGGAGGAGACGTGCAGTCATTGGGACTATCAAGTTTGAGGAGATCATCACTAGACGTGGGATCAAAGGTACAGTTACCTAATCTCTTCTCTTATTTCTTTATTTTTGTTTGTTTTGGTATGTTTGGGGTAGAATAGAGAATAGATTAACTTTTAGACGTTCATTCTCTCTGTCTACATATTAAACCCCGGTGTAGTTAAAGGGGGGATTTTTTCACTAGCAAACCTTCTTCCCATACATCATTAGTAATAATTCAACATTTATTACAAATAAGAATAACAAAACAATGAAATGTCATGACCAAGGAAAATGTAGTTTGTTGATGATATTCAATTTGGAAATTTGTGCAACAACCTTCCCTTTTCTTTCCAATCCAAATATTTCATCAATACCTCCCAGACAATGCTAGGGGCACTCTATATAAAAGTAGAGTAATTACGTAGTGTAGTTTCCTGAACAAGAAATCCACCACGTATTGAAAAATATGTAGAATTGATACTAATTTTCTTTTTTATAACACAATGACCGAAATCCTCTTTTCATGAAATCTATTGACATAAATAAAATTTATAGCTATAGAACTTATTCAATGCTTGATAAGATATAACAACAATTTCTTTATGTGAACTTGATGGACATACAGGATTTAAAATTATTCAAATACAATATACGCATGAGGTAATTAATTTGGAGAGTTTTTACATCAACATTCAATCTTCTTCCCATACATCCTTGGTAATAATTCAACATTTATTACAAATAAGAATAACAAAACAATGAAATACCGTGACCAAGGAAAATGTAGTTTGTTGATGATATTCAATCTGGAAATTTATGCAACGACCTTCCCTTTGCTTGTCAATCCAAGGACTTCACCGGTACCTCCCAGCCAATTCTAGGGGTACTCTTCTTCCATCTTATCTCCCTGAGCCGCAAAGGGGTCACACACAAGAAACCAAAAATAGTATCTCCAAGATTGCCTCGCAAGGAAGACCTTCCACTCTTTCTTCAAGCTTGGTATCCCAGCTCTTACAAGTAAAAGAAAGTCCACAATAATTTTGGCAGCATAACCTTACCAAGAATAAGTGAGATCCATTTTCCTTCTTCACCATTTGTTTTATAGAATTTTCCTCACTAACACATGTCCTCATGCACAAACTATTAAATTTTTAGATTAAATTAATTATGATTATTCATTCACACACTTGTCACACTCTCCCCAAGTTGCACAAATAATTACCATTTTTGTTTTATTTAAAAATTCAATTTCCCTTAGATTCCCCAATTTGTTCCTATTTTCACTCTTAGTTGTCCCTTTGTTCCTCGAATTCTCATTTAATGAGTGTCTTCTAAGTAGATCTTAGTTAGAGTTGGATTAGAAATCTTTTTTCTAGTTAGACTAGTGATAGCTTGACTCTAAATACTATTCTATGTGTACAACTATTCTCTCATATTTTATTTCTTTCTATTTTAAAAACCCATTTTATTATTCTCATGCACACATGTGCATTTTATCCAATCTTTAGATTTTTCTTACTTTTTCCTAGAAATTGATTTATCTCAATTCTTTTAATTTATTTAAAAAATCATTTAGTCCCTTAATTAAATTTAGACTTAGACTTAGTTCTAGACTTAGGATTAGACTTTTATTGGGATTTATAATTAATAAAATCATTGATTAATTAATTATTTTAATCCAACAAGGTATAATTATTTCCATGTTTTCTAGGCCACCTAGATTTATTGACCCAATTTTTTAATTATGCGGTATTCCCTTAAAGACACACCTTTGTTCTCTAAGGGTGCCACTTGCCTTTCGTTGGTTTTGGAAGTTTTTCCAACCCTTTGGAGTCAACACTCCATTTGGTCAACCTTGTGAGAGACTAAGGGTTTCTAAGGAATAAGGAATCTACCTTATTGTGTGTTCTTTTAAATCTTCGTGAGTGATTGTCTCAGTCCACCCTCATGACATCATGGACCTATGAACTAGGTAATCATTAACCTATAGTTTAGACCATAGTAGGATTGCTAGTAGGATATGATAGGGATGTTGCCACACCTCTCCCTCAATATCGGGTTTCTGTGCATGGCCCCTCTACTCCTTATGTGATTTGGATTAGCAAGCATCGTCAAGCCTGCATCTACTAATAAAAATTGTGTCAATAATCCATATAAATAAATCATATTGTAATCAATCATATGTCACAAGTGTGTAAAATGAAATACTTAATCAAAATAGAATTCACTCCCTCACTCAATCCAGATTCTAAGGAAGTCCATTGATGCCATCAGCATCCATAACCTGTCATCTGTCCTGCACACTCAGGAAAACTCGTCAATAGCATCTGCGAATACATATACATTAAATAACAATAAGTCACCACACATCATAATAATCATGTATAATCCATAATATAAACGAAATCACAATGTACCATAATCGGATCACTTTCACGCAAGTGTCCTCAAATAATAAGTCAATAAAAGTGTGCTCAGTATAGAAAGATGTTACACATAGTGCCTCTTGTGGTCCTTCAACTTCCTTGAATCATAGCATATCACATGCCCATTTTCATTGAGGAATCCTTCGAGTCCTTCCTTGCATGGATCCATGCACACATGAAATATTCGTTTGGATCAACAGCCTTTAGTATTGGTTTACTTGTCAATAAATTCTTCAAGTGTTGAAATATTTATTCACATTCATAGGTCCACTCTAACTTCACACTCTTCTTTTGCAAATAAGTGATTGGATGAATTTTTTTTGAAAAGCCTTCAATAAATATTGTATAACAACCAATAAGACCCATGAATGATCTCACCTCTAAGACATTCTTTGGTGCTATAAATCCTTCAATGACATGTATATTCTTATGGTCCACTGCTAACCCTTCCTAAAAAATGATATGGATCCTTCTTGTCCACCCATTCCAACCAAGCTACCCTCATATATTTCCAAATTTGAGGGATGGTTGAATGAATATATAGCCAACCACATCATGAAATTTCATCTATGGTTTTCCTCCTACAACATCATTGATTATTATGTATGCCTTACGTTCTCCCAATACACCCTTACAAGGGTCTTCACCAAGTGGTACATCAAAAAAGCGGTTAGGACCCACTCCACCTTTGATTCCATAGACAATGTTTTTTTTTCTTTCTTCCAATTTCCAATCCATCATGACATGAAATTATAGATTATTATAGATGTTCACTAAACTACATCCAAACACATAATAGGCCATATCCAGGAGTGGAACCAAAGGAATAAATTGTGCAAGATATAAATCAAACACAAACTCCTCTTTGATTAGTTCTTGAGATCCCTCCTCCCCTTGGTTGCCGAAGATGTGGCCACCAACATGCCACAAATAGAAGATGAGGCCATACTAAAAGCATAAAATTTGACCTAATTTATGCCTAGTCGAGGTATCTATGAATTTTCATCATCATCCTTTTGAATGAGGTCCTCCTAGAACATCGCATGCTATGGATTGTTTTATTAGGTCTATGTCTCATGCCAATAACCCATATGTTCACATGAACCCTTATGGAACCGGTCATTATGGCAACCGCTGTGGTGGAGCAAGTACATCCCAAGGTGACACTAGCATATCATATGGTCCCAATTCACATATAGGGATTACAATATACCTTACCTCACGGACAACAAATTGTATGATGGGCCATGCCCATCACACTCAAGTACCGACATGCCACCCTTAGGGATGCATTATTTGCAACATGTGCACGACCCTTCATGTAATGGTCAAAATTTTAGTAGGGGCACATCATCATCTCATGGTCCAAGTAAATCATATGGTGGCCTCCCATAGGAAAATCCATACCACCCATTCACAGGTCCTTCACTAGGAATCATGGCATGTTAATCCTCCACACCATAGGATGGTGTCAATTTTTTCCAACCTCCTTCCACTTTGCAAACCCAAGCATTTGACAAAATGGACATGGCCAATCCCTCAAATCCAAAAAACAAGGGAAGAAGAAGGGGAGGAACAAATCGTATAACCAACCTCAAGGTCCAGGGGGAAATTACTCCACTCACCTAATAACAATGGGAAGAACTGTAACCCCAAAAACTTGAATTAAAATGAAGGAACTAACAACCAACCCAAGGAAGGAAAGAGAAATGAGCTCAAGACCAATGTATTATGTAGTGAGTATGGTCATTACACTGATCATTTCCCTTACATAACTAAGAGTAAAAGGATGAAGAAGCTACTACAACTATAGGTACTAATCCCCCACAAGGGACTCATCCCCCCAAAGAAGATATTTCCCTAACCCATCATAACTAGTTGTGTTGCACAATCCCTTTCCCAAATAGGAATGAGTTGTTATCCAATAGGAGAATGAAAACTCCTCCCAACCATCAAGATTCTAGTATCCTCTATATCCTACTCAACTAGGAGATCCTACCTATCAAAGAATCTACATGAATTCAACATATATTCACCTTCAAAATCATAACTAACAATATGGTATGCCCCTTAGTCTTAATCTAGTGGACCATGATGACACACAACCCTCATCTAGTAGTTCTTTGCAAATTCCACATATGAGTACTGACCATACACCATATGTAGAAAACGTACCTCTATGTCACACTACTCATAACCAACATGCAAGGGCTTCTCATAGCTATAGTATCATGGAAAAATTTGATTAATTACCTACTTCCATGTCCTCATTAGAGTCCTCCAAACCTATCCTTCTAAAAATAAGGCCTCAATATTAGCTTTAGGTGTTGTCGACCCATCAGATTGATGCCTAATGACCTTCAACTTGGACAACTCTGAGCCAATCCTCCCATCATTATTTTTTTTCAAATCCCAGACTCAATTAGAAACATTATCATCCATTGATGTATCATCGAAAAAGGTGCATCTACTTGTAGCATGTTCACCGCATTGTAGTAGAAGCTAGGCTCTCCTAAGCTCACACTATTTATCATCACCCTTAAAGCCTATGATGGTAATCCTTCCCAATCTAAAATGATTTATCAAAACATTACTATTGAGTTGAGGGGAAATATGGTATTAATTGAAATCAAAGTTGTATATGCTCCACTAGACTACACCATCCTTCTCAGGTGTAGTTATGTGTATGCTATAAAGGAAATTTCCTCCTTAGTCTTTCGTACTATGATTTTCCTTCATAATGGTAAGGTCATTACTTTATATCAACTTACATATTATGAATCCTAATCTCCCACCAATATCAACAATGTTTTACTCCTCATTGGGTCCAATCACAAGACCCATCTTACATTGATATGGAGTTAAGCATTTTCAATTATTCCACACTAGTTGGGGCATACCAAGGTGAAACACCTTTAGTTCCTCCATAGGTTCTACTCCCACATGGCCTATCACATCCTTGGATGAGGTACCATCTTCACCATCCATCATTTCAAGAACATCATATGCACTTAACACTCCATCTTTCTCATTTGAGATGGTTAGCCAAGCTCCTCATCTTGAGAACACCATCACTCAAATTTCTTTCTTCTTCCCACCACCCAGCATCATTGGGAATTTTGTGATAGCCACACTCATTATTCCTAGCCTTACCTTGGGGATACTTGTGTTTTACCTTTCTTCCCCATCCCTTGGTCCTATCTTGGCACTGTCCACCCACTTAGTCTTCAACCCCATAGCATCTCTAAGTATCCCACCATATGTGAACCTACAACCAAATATACCATCCATAATTTTGACTAATCCATATGTTGATAAGGTAGTTAGGGATAAGAAAATGAAATTTTGGGGTACCAATACCCTTAATTTGGTTGTAGCCACTCAGACCACTATCTGTGTTCATATTCCACCTCCCTACACCCTTTGCATTGTGAATGTCCACACCAACAACCTTTTATTTATCCTTTCAAATTTAAGGAATCTTCTTTATCTACTATTGGTGGTCCTATTATTGTTGACCCTGCCTATTCAGGGTACCCCCTTAACCCCACCAAAGTAACATACCAAGATTTACAACACCGCATTGCACACTAAACACCCTTTTTCCTTATGACATACATTTGACCATTACACTCACAATTGTCTAGACCTCCTAAATTTTCAAACCACCCTCACTATGGTTCAACAACTTCCTATCCCTACTAGTCCCTAAGATTATTTTTATTACCACATAATTTCCCCACTACTTGAAAATAGCACCAGTTCTATGTATCTACATCAATAAGGGCTATCTCCTATGACACCTCTTCATTGTCCTTAGACATAAATATGTATTCCCATATTGATATACCTTGATGAATTTAGGAGAAGAAAAGTTCAAATCCCTTTGGCACAACCTCTTCATCATTAAGCACTACTTGGATAAAGGGGAGTATATGATTTATTTCCCTAAATATGACCTCTTCAAAGACCCTATCAATGGGTTATATTTAAATAGGTTCTACCCCTAATATCACACACAAAACCCATTCGTATGTATACACGCCATTTTTTCCTATTTTTTGTTTTAAATTGTATTTTTTTTTTATGGTCCCATTGATGGGCCAAATAATTGAGATGAGAATGTTGAACTCCTCACTTTAAATGTCAACTTGGGGTTCGTGAAAACTTATGAGGTGTTGTGCATTATATGTGAAAAATACACTAGCACAACTATATACTAGAAATGAAACATTCTAATTATAGGAATATAAGAAATAAAAAATAAAATGAACATAAAGTAAATGTGTGAGAATTAAAATATTTTAACAAAAAAAGGGATGCCCAATTTTAGCCTCTTTACTTCTATTTATTCACTCTCCAATGCTAATGGTTATGCACTCATTCTACCCCAAGTCTAGAGAATCAAGAGTGGAGGGTGCAAGGAGTGTTTTCCATTTTGTTAGAGAAGAAAGAGAGACCAGTCATAAGTGTACCCAATATGCTAATGGTGTCAAGGAAGGATAACCTCAGAGTCATAAGATGAGTTGAGATAGTAAGCGAGGGAGAGAAGTAAAGAAAATGACCATAAAGTAAATGTGAAGAAAGGAAATGAACATAAAGTAAATGTGAAAACATTAAACTATTCTAACAATAAGAAATGACAAACTATAAATTAAAATGAGTAAAGGAAATATATGAAAGCAAAGGAATGATGGAAATGAAAGAAAAAAAAACAAAAATTCAAGAAATGGAAATACATAAATAAAAATACATCTTTTGAAAGAAAAAAAAAAAAAAAAAACTAATCTATATGTAGAGATTATTCAACCTCCACTGCAACTTTAGAGCAATCTCAAACCCTGAAGAAAAAATGAGGTGAATTCCTCAAGATAAAAACACTATTTACAACAAGAAAATTGAACAAAAAATATGCATTACTTCTAAATCCGAATTTACAATTTGAGAGGAGAAAAGTTAGATGCATGGAAATCCTCAAGACAATAATAACTTAACATATCAACTACGCTTCCTCGTATACATGAATGAAGTACTATCTAATCCTTCCAATCAATCCCTTTATTGATGGAGTTTCTCCCAAAACATCATAAAATCATGCATCATATTTTGTGGTATTACTGCAGTGTTCTAGAGAAGGTGAAGTGACAAGATCCCTTAAAAATATCAACAGCAATCAAGTTTTTCTAGAGCCATGAATGAGGGAGATCATTCTTATCTTGGTGATTCTATTTCTTTCACTTATCCTTTGGTGATCACATTAGTCTCCACATACAACATATGCAATAATAATAAACACCATAAATCTCTCTAAGATCAAGCATATGCCTCATTTCAACTTTAACTAAGTCAATCATATATAATTTGATAAAGATAAGCCATATTATTCATGAAAAGGATGAATGTTTCTAATGAAGGTTTTGGTTTAGGGGCAAGAATGTTTTGAATGTAGATGTAGAATGGGGCATAAAATAGACAAATTGGAGGCCCATCACCCATTGATCATTTTTATAGTTTTCACTCTTAACAATTTGATTTCTCTCCTCATTCAAATGGTTCCACAATCCATGTATCACATCGTCTTTACTGATGATGCAAGTTGGTTAACTTGGAATCTAGCATTAGTGACATGGGATACTCACCCTCTCACACACTACTCCATTCAAGAAACACATTTTTGGGTTCTACCATAACAATCAAGTAGAGTATGTTGTGACTAGCTTACTTGTTGACATTATCCAACTTCAAACCCACCATTTTAGTATCTATTTGGATTCCTAGCTCCTAGTCACACAATTCAATAACATTTATTGCATTCATGATCCATGTCGTTTTATAAATTATTTACATGTTAGGCTTCTATTATAGAATTTTTACACAATCATATTCATGCATATTCCTAAAAGTCACAATCAATTTGTAGATAGCATAGAAAATCAAATTATGGACTAGCATTTATCACATTAAATATTTTCTAGTAAATAAAGTATGCACACACAACATGTAAACATATCATCACATGATATCCATCCAAGATATAAAATGAAATTGCCATACACAATTTTCATGAACATCAATGCACAAAATCCAAAGGAGTAAAACGCCGGGTAAACATATATATCAAAAAAATATCATGTTTTCAAATAAAATATTCCCTTCCCCAAATGGGGTACAAATCCATAATAGTTAATATACAAAAGGAGCACATTGCTCGTACATAAAAATCATCCCACTACTATGGTGGGGGAAGTATTCCCAAGAGAAATACATCCTCGGTAGGAGAGAATCACTATCCCCACCTGCCTAATTTTTACCTTGGTCCCACACTTATTAACCTACCACCATGACACTCCTCATAATCAAGTGCCACTCTATTGGGATCTCAACATAGGCAACTATCACCTCACTATCAAGGTCTTACTAACCCTACTAGGTCACTTAGAGAACCTAACCCAAGTTTCGCTACAATTCATTTTTCCATATACTCTCACCCTCTATGTAAACATCTTATCGAGGTCATTATCCAAAATTCCCCACCTCATCATCATGGTGGCCTCGTTACTACCCTATAACTATGTTTGTGGCCTTAATAGTTCTATGCATAAGAAAAACAACAATTATCATTATCTCATGTGTATAAAATTGAAGAAAATAGATAATTAATTATCTATGCTAGTGTAAATATGAAAACAAAAACAATAAGTCACTCACCAATAAGTCCCTATGCCTCCCCTAGAGGGTTTGGCATCTTTGGGTTGGGTCAGTAGTCCATGCTTGTGTATGGGTGATCCAAAATCACGAAAGGGTTATTCTTGCCAAAATGAAAAGAAATATGGTGTAAAATACTCACCAACCTCTACCTTGCCCAAGCATGCCATCCACTAACCCCAATGGCACATGTAGGGCACTAAAGTCATGCATCCTAGATCATATACTATGAGAAAAATTATGACACCCATTTGTAAAAGAATGAGCATAGGAAGGATCCAAATGAAGAAATCTAGAGTGCCACACTAGAAGCATTGAGTCAATTATGCATGTACCATTTCTATTAGCATGGGTGCCTAGGAAAAAGGGGTACCCACCAAAACCTACTATGCTATACACATCTATCCAAAAAAAATGTAATGTGTGCCATGAGATCCTAATATGCTAACCACTACATAAGTAGTGACCATTGCCTCCAAGGATATAATGCTTACAATCTCTATGGTATCATTTACCTTTAATAAGGTAATATAGTAGTCTCAAGAAACCAACAATTTAATCAACATAACTCCTCCCATGTGGGGGTGGATCTCTCCCCTATTCCCCCTAATGGGGATTCTAGTCAAGAAATAAATTCCAACAATGATGAACTCCATATGTTGACCCCTCACATCAAAGTAGCCTCTCTTTAATCACCACATCCTGATGATCTCTTGCAGTAGCTCCTCATTAGAGTGCATTAGAGGTTATTTAAAAAATATGTCCATCCCATACCTTGATAACTACACACAAACATATAGATCACTTGTCATTTCCACTTAGAGATAGTCATACTCACACTCTCACTAGATTGGCATCCGTACTCCAAATCCTGTTAAAAAATCACAAAAGGATTTTTTTATCAGGGTCACATAGTGATTTCACAAATAGATGTTCCATTGCACACAAAATCTTTTAAATGGAAGAACATTGACTAGGAGCATGATTCATGTGATTAGTCTTTTAAACAAGTGCACGATTTTATCATAGTGCCTTAACATTGACCTAGAGCATGGTTCGTATCATTTTTCCACAAATAGTTATGTCATTATATCGTGCATTAGTTGTTGTTTCATATCGCACATTGGCACGAATGTCAATTGAATAGCCATGATATTTGCATAGTTATTCCTTTAATAGTCATGTGATCTAGTGAAAATATCAATGGGATTCCATATGGGTTTCTATGTTCCTAAAAAAATAAAAAAATACGAAAATAAAGATAAGGAAGAGACCTCTTACCTAGTGGTATTTTCCATTCTTGTGAAACGAGCTCTAGAATATTTAGGGCACAACCAGGTTCATCAAATTAAAAATGTACAAATGATTTTCAATTTTCTTACTTGACCCTATTTATAGGTTTAACCCTAATTTGATTTTGGATTGTATAGAATATTGAAAGATACATTTTCTACATCATTCACACCATTGGATTCATTTTCTCAAACCCTTCCATGCCATGGGCTCCATTTCTTGTGCGTAGGTGATTCACCTAGGAAACATTTTCCCCTCATGTTCTTTTGGTTGGTACAATATCTCATTAAACCTATTTTTAACACATTTCACGTCATTGGATTTATTCTCATTAGTATTTTCACATCGTGGTATTGTTTTTTATATATGTAGGTGTTTCATTAAGGGACACTTTTTCTCACAATTTCAATCAAGTTACATTGTCAAACCTTTAGGTATACTCCTTCAAATTGACATTTAAATATCATATTCCCTCCATCTATGATGTATTTTCTCTTTTTTGATCCCCTCTAAATATTCCTTTAGATTCACCCCATCTTGACAATTAGGCTCACCCATTTCAAGTTGCATCAAATTCTTATCAGTGAGAATACACTATGTTCATGGGTTTCCTTAGTTTATGATGCAGGAGCATCGCCAACAAAACACAAGTGTGGACGACAACTGGGTGCACTAGAACACATTTTGAAATATTTTGAATTTCAAACCGATCAATGTATTAATGTAATATCTGACAAAGCTTTTTGAGTTATAAATGTCTTTAAATATTTGAAGGCTAAGCCATCATGTAAGGTTGATGGGGATATGTATTTTTCTTTAATGGATCAGATCGCGGTATATATTTGGAGCTTATGCTCTTATCTGTCTTACTCGATATTTATTGTAATAAGTGTTAAGTAGTTGATAGCATTCGATTTCATTAAGATAGCGTAGAGTAGTTGGAGGGAAGAACTCGAGAGAGTCCCTTTGTATAAAGCTTTGTAATATTGTTCAAGTAGAGGTTGTTCATAGTTGTTATTGATTATCATAGTTGTTGTGGAGAAAGGAGAACTGAGCAACATCTAAATCTATCTTGTATAG
>WSFP011425093.1:0-22413 GCA_009831015.1 Picea engelmannii | reverse complement strand
CTCTTTCACATTTAATATGATACAGTAATATGATTCTTTCCTATAAATCTTGTTGTGTTTTATTGTATGATTCCTTGATCACATACGTAGGTTTATATTGAGTTTATGCTATTACTATCACTTTGGTTGGTTGTGTTCTTTTGCAGGATCATCATGGTATGAGCATTGGAATGGAGCTAGGATGGCGATGACGAGAGGAAGCGACATTTAAATGGTATGTCCTCCATCCCTATTTTGTTAGTAAATTCAACATCTAAAACTTAAGGAAAGCGTCATGTTTTGGTGTGTTTTGTTCTATATCTAGGTGGATCTAGGGAGATCAGTTAGTGTCTGCACCTACCGATTTCTCTGATAACACAAGGCTCTCTCATTTTAGACACACTTGAGAAAATTGAATACCTATAGGTGTCTAAGGTAACCAAAGGACATCTAAGCCTAATTTATGAGGGAAGGTGAAGAAAAGAAGGATGGAATTCAAGGAAGGATAAATTATTTTGATGATGCTTTCTAAGGTATGTTATTTACAGGTCATCTCACCATTTTCGAAATAATTTTTTTTATAGAACGATTCAGACCATGAAATGGATATTCCATTGAGGCAACATATCCAAGTATCTGTGGTAAAACATTCATCTTGTGGTTCATTTTATTTTTGGAGTTACACTCCATGGAAAATAGGGTTTGTGGGTAGTCCTGAAACTAGTCTAAAACAGGTGTTTCGGGTAAAAATATCATAAATTCTTCATAAAAGATGCAAATTGAGTAAGACAATGTGTTGGTTAGAGTACAGGATGTGGTATTATTTTAATAGTTTAAGATCAATTCAATAAATATTATGTGCAGGGCACGCTCTACAAGGTCGCTCTCTAGAATAAGCCAGAATTCAACAAGGTATGCCATTTTTCCTATAACTCTTTTCTGAGAGGTTCCAAGTAGTGAAACCTAGAGGAATTGCATAAAACACACTGAAGAACAATGTGTATCAAGTTCAGATATTTATTCATTACAGGTACAAAGTTTTGATTATTTCAGGTTAGGGTTGTTGACTAATCCAAAACTAGTCATGTGAGACTAAAGAAAAGTTTGATGAAAATGCTAGTCTCTTGTTGTTGAAGTTAAGGAAGGTTTGCAGGAATGTGATCATATACATGAGGTCTATTACAAAGTTACAAATCATATTTGGATGATGAAATTGATGAGGGCATTTGGTTGAGTTACATGTCGGGTACATGGTTGAGACAAGTAGTTGATGAGTTAGCACATGCATGAGGTTTATAGTTGATGATGTTGGTACATATTGATGAATCATAGTTGATGAGTAGTTGATACATGATTTGTACATACTTGGTACATGGTTGGAGGCACTTGTTGTAGTTTTTTTGACACGTGGTTTACGGATGATGTATCATACTTGTATTATTAGAAGCACATATTGATCTTGGTGATGATTATGAGTTGTTGTGTTATACTTGGTTGATGAACATTTTCATGGTACAGGTTGGTGCATGGTTGATGCACTTTTTTATGGTACAGGTTGGTTGGTATAGGTTGGTGCATGGTTGATGCACTTGTTTATGGTATAGGTTGATTACAGGTTGAGGTACAAGTTGATGCATGGTTGATGCATGGTTCAGGTTATTGGTACAAGTTGTTTGGTATAGGTTGATTGGTATAGGTTTACAGCAGTATATCTCAAAGTGATAGTGTGATAGTGGTTCCATCATTCTACTTATACGTTAGGGCAATTGGAAGGGGAAAGGACAGGTGGTTGTATTTGCCTTCCGGTTGTTGTCGGAGAACATAGGGGGTTGTAGCCTCCTTATGGTTGTAGCCAGATAATTGGGGAGTTGGAGCTTCCCTCAGGTTGTAGCATGAGAAACTAGGGGGTTGGAGCCTCCTTCCAGTTGCAGCTGGAAAACAAAGGAAGTTGGTGCTTCCAATAAATGTAATTCTTCAAGACATATAAGAAAAAGCATTATGTGGTTTTCTCCCGCTTTGGGTTTCCACGTAAAACACTGATGTACTATGTATGTGTATGTGTATGATTGTTCATTTCTTCATTGCTTATTTACCCTACAGTTATTGGGTGATAATGCTACATTGATATAACACTTGGATTATATGGTTAAAAAGGATTAAATTTCTCTATTACTGATTCACCCCCCCCTCTCAGTAATCCAACAACTTTCTGATATAACTGTTGTTTGAATGGCCCTCATAGTTGTTTCTGTTCTTGTCATCGATTCTATAATTTGCATCTTTGTGAATAAAATTATGAAAAGAATAGCATAAAACAAGAAAAATAGTTTGATACCTTGATATAGGATATATTCTTAATGGTGTTACTCTCATGAATCCTTCTTCTTATTGAGATGTTGTAGACTGTTGGTTATGTGTTATGAATCTTCTAGGTGGTCCAGTTCTTCTATGATTTTCTTCTCGAGTGCCTCTGACTATTTCTGCATAGGTTCTTTGTTCTGCTTTATGTTTTGTCATCTTGGAGCTCGAGCCTTTCTCGATCTACATCTGGTTGTATCCTAGTTTGTACCTATCATACTATGGTCATTGACTGTCGATGATCTCATCCAATATTTTGGTGTTATTTTTCTACTGAATATCCTTTCTTAGAGTGGCTATTTCTTCTTCCAAGCTTTCAATCATCTTCTCTTTTTCTTCTGACTGACCTATAAGTGCTTCTTCAATCCTTTTGTTTTCTTCTACTTGGATCTTCAACTTCATGATTATCTTCTCTACTTCTTATGAGTTGGAATTTTGAGATCCTTCTTTCTTATTTAACTCTACCTTGAGAGACTTAATTTTCTTTCTTTCTTTCCCCATTTCTTTTAAGGCGCTATTTAATTCTTCTTTGAGTTTGACTTTTCCTTCTTCTTTGGAATATTCAGAATCTTCTTCATTATCTTATACTTCCATGAAGATTAATCTTTCTAAATCATTGTCATTATCATCATCTGCATCTGATGAATATTTGTCTTCCTTTGAGGAAAGACTTTTCTTGAAAATTTTATTTTTGTTCCTTCTCTTGTCTCCTTTTTGATTTTTCTTTTTCTTCTTAGAATCTTCTTCTTCATCACTGCCTTTATTATTAGCATAAGGACATTTAGAAGAAAGTGACCATTACCATCACAATTAAAACATTTCAATGGAAGCATACCTTTGTACTTGTTGGTTCCTCTTTTCATCTTTCTTACGAAGTTTTCCATTTCTTCATCTTCCTCTGATTCATCGTTGCAACTGCAATCTGGTTTTGACTTTTTCTTGTTTTTCTTCTTCATCTTCTTGGATTATTTGAACCTTTCTTCCTTCGTGACTAGGTTCTCTTGTTTTATCCTCATTTCATATGTTGTGAAGATTCCATGTAGCACATCCATGCTCAAACTGTCAAGATATGTTCTTTCTCCCATGGATGATACCTTAGGATCAAATCTTATAGGTAGAAAGATCTTAGAACCTTTTGAACAACCACTGACTCATCAAATTCTTCTCCCACTCCTATAATAGCGTTCATTATTTCGGAAACTTGTAGAAAGTAGGTTGCAATGTTTTCATGTTCCTTCATTTTCAGTTGCTCAAACTTAGCCCTAAAGGTTTGAATCTTATTTCCCTTGACTTTGGTGTCACCTTCATAAATATTTTGAAGTTTATATCAAATATCCTTTGTGTTATTGTAATGCATAACTTTGAAAAATACTGAATCATCCAGACTGCTCATAATGGTGCCTCTAGATTTTGATTTGTTTTTGTTGAGTTTATTTCCAGCTTTGTCAGTTGGGGGAGTGGTTGGTACTACATATCCATCTACTACTGACTGCCAAACATGAAATCCATGTTCCTATAAAAAGGTTTGCATACTTTTACCCCAAAAGGCATAGTTTTGTCCATCAAATCTTGGTGCTCCAATCTTAGCGTATTCCATGATCTCCTTCCAGTGGTTAAATTGTTTCTTGAAGGAACTACTTTGATACCAATTGTTGGAATACTGAGAGGGGCAGTGAATCAGTATGATCACTTTTATCACTTTTAACCATAGTATATCAACTTCAATTTAATCAACAATATATCAGCAGTGTATCAATCAACAGTATATCATAAATGTATCTTGAGCACATAAAGATAAGAAGAATCACATCAAATACATAGTACACCAGAATTTATGTGGAAACCCAATGGGGAGAAAACCATGGAATGATTTCTTATATATCAAAGATTGCATTCATTGGAAGCACCAAATTCCTGATTCTCCAGCTTCAACTAGAAGGAGGCTACGACCCCTAATTTTCAAGCACCAACCTAAAGGAAAATACAACTCCCTGAATTCTCTCACTCCAGCCAGAAGGTGGCTACAACCCCTTGATTCTCAGGCTCCAACCTGAAGGAATCTCCAACTCCATGTGTTCTCTGGCACCAACCAGAAGGAGGATACAAGCCCCTTTCCTTTCCCCATCTGGTTGCCCTAAAATATAAGTGTAGACCAAATTCCACTACCACTATCACGGTTACTTCCATTTCTACTACCATTGTCATTATCACTACCACTTCCATTGTCATTGTCACTATATCTATCACCACCACTATCATTGTCACTTCCTCTATCACATCAACCTGTAACTTGTCACTATATATGACCTATTAATGTCACTATACCATCAAACTATAACTAATCATCAACCAACCAGAACCTGTACCATACCATGCATCAACTGTGTACCAACATATATGCATCAATCATGAAAAACTACAACATTAATGATAAGTATCCAATTATGTACCATATATAAAATGTGAATACAACCTGTAACATATACCATAGCATCAATCAAGTATAAACATGTACCATATCATCAAAGAAGAACCAATTCATGTCCCTCGTGCATGTGTCACCATACATTAAATGTATACCTCAACCATGAAAAATCATCTCAAGGATATGAACCATAAAAACCATGCCATGTGTTGAAACAGATATACCAGAATACCTTACTCAATCATGTGCCCAATATATACCTCAATCATGTGGAAAACCCTCATCAATATACCAATTAGTATGCCTCAAACATTTTCCACATCATAATCAAGCATAACCTTCACAACAAGTACACATACATACAAGTACCTTTGTAGCTGACCTGGAACACTAAAATTTTGACATGTAAGTTAACTTATGTATTCAGAGACCTGGTACTAGCATTTCCCCAAAATTTACCTCAGTCTCGTGGGACTAACACATTCCATCTCATGGGGCCTCGCGTGATAGGTATATTGCAACCCACAGGGGTGCCTCACAGGACACTAGTGGTCTGATCCATGGGGACCAACCAAACTAGGGTTTCCTCGGTGAACATCACTCTCCTCTGCAACCGAAAAATTCTTGCACTCCTCTCTTGTCGCTACCTCATAAATTACTATCACAACCTTAGCCAAGAGATCACTAGTTCACTAGAAGATGTTCAATAGAATGTGTGAGTGAATGTACTTTTGAATGACTCCTTGAGGTGTATTTATACTTTTGTTGGGTAACCTCTTTCCTTAAAATTAGGGATTCTAAAGTTTTTTTTTGAAACCACTTTACCCTTTCATTAAAGACATATGACCAACTAGGGGCTTCTTGACCATTCTTTGGGGCTTTCAACTTTACAAGGACATAACTCCTCAACTGTGAGGAACTACGTGGTGTACCACATATCATCGGAAATGGAATGAAGAGGAATATTCGTCTTTGAGTGTCTTACCTGAATATATATTTTCCTTCATTTCCATATTCCTCTATCAACTTTGGGTACCAAAACCATACCATTGGGGCTTTTTCAAGGGTTGACATCAATGACAACCAATATTTCAACACTTTGTTCCCAATATTGTTACAAGAATAACATGAACCAAGAAAGATAGTTTGATACCTGGGAGATATTTTAAATGGTTTTGTTCCTCTGTAGTTTTATTCTTGATTTATTTCCATGGGTGGTTGTTGATTTTGAAACTTGGGTCTTCTAGATGGTGCCATCCTTCTGTAATTTTCTTCCCAATCATTCTCATGTGAAGCCTTGCATTCTTCCTTCTTGGTGAATCCTCTGGTGACTTCTGCATAAGTCTTTTTTTCTACTTCCTCTTCTGTAGTCATAGAAATTGAACCCTTATATGTATGTGTTTGGTTGTATCACATTCCATACCTATCATGATATGGCCTTTGAGTTTTGATGATTTCATCCAGTATTTTGGTGTTTTTCTGCTACATATCTCTTTTCTGAATTTCCTTCCTTGGTGAAACTATTTATGTTTCTAAGCTCTCTTTCTCTTTTTATTTTTCTTCCAGCCTACTTCTAAGTATCTCTTCGATCCTTCTAGCTTCTTCAAATTGGACTTTCATGTTCATAATCAACTGTTGATCCTTTTCATAGTTAGGATTTTGAGAATCCTCCTTTAGCATAAGTAATTCTCCCTTGAGTGATTTGTTGTTATTCCTCTCTCTTTTTAACTCTTCTAAAGAACTGATTAGTTCTGCTCTGATATCAACTTCACCTTATTCTTCATAATCATCTTCGTCGTTTTCATAATCTATAAAGAGTACACTTTCTGAGTCATTGTGTCTATCATCGTCCTCATATGATGATGAATTGTCCTCCTTTGAGTAGAAACGTTTCTTAAAGAATTCCTTTTTGTTTCTTCTCTTTTCTCCATTTTTATATTTCTTTTATTTCTTGGGAGATTCTTCCTCATCACTATGTGACTTCTTAGCATAGGGACATTTAGAAGAAAAATGACCAATTTTACCACAATTAAAACATATTAATACATTTGTACTTATCAGTTCCTCTCTTCAGCTTCCTTACGAAGTTAGATATTTCTTCATCTTCATCTGAATCATCATTACAGTTGCAACTTGGTTTTCATTTTGAACTTTGTTTCTTCTTCTTTGTCTTCTTGGATGCCTTGAACATTGCTTCCTTCCTAGGTGGATCATCCTATTTTGTCCTCATTTCAAAGGCTGTAAGTATCCCATGTAGCTCATCCATACTCAATGTGGTAAGGTATTACCTTTCTTATAAGGTTGAAGTTTTAGGATCAAATCTTATTGGAAGAGATCTGAGTACCTTTTGAACAATCACTAATTCTTTAATTTATTCTCCCAATCCTTTAATGACATTTTCATTGACTCATAGAAAGTGAGCTGCAACATAGTTGTATTCTTTCATCTTCACTTGTTAAAACTTGCCTCTATAGGTTTGAAGCTTGGGCCCTTTTACTTTAGCATCTCCTTTGTAAATATTTTGAAGTTTGTCCCAAATATCCTTTGCAGTGTCACAATGCATCACCTTCACAAATATTGAATCAACCAGACTGGTCAAAATGGTGCCTTTAGCCTTCGAGTTGTTTTCACTGAGTTTATTTCCATCTTTGTCAATTGGGGGAGTGGAAGGTGTTGTGTATCCATCTACTACTGATTTTCAAACATCAAATCCATGTGCCTGTAAAACGGTTTTCATCCTTTTATTCCAGAAGGAATAATTCTGACCATCAAACATTGGTACTCCAATCTTAGCGTACTCCATAATATTCCTTCCAGTGGTTACACTGTTTTCTTGAAGGACCTGCTTTGATACCAATTGTTGGAATGTTGAGAGGGGGGTGAATCATTATTATGCAACATTTTTCCAATTTTAATCAGAACATGTAAGCATTAACTTTATTAGCAGTATATCATCAATATAGCATGAGAAATATCAATCAATAGTATTTTTGGATAGTCGATTATCATTGATGTTGTTGGACACTTGGTTGTCATTGATGTCAATAGACAGAATTGGTTGTCATTGATGTCAACAGATGTGATCGGTGCATTTGAAGCAGTCTACAAGAAGCCCTAGAAGTGTGGTCATGGAACCTGAAGTTGTTTGAGGAATAAGGACATGAAGGAAAATCAAAATGTAGGTAACACACTTGTAGATAGATATTCCTTATTGTGTCGTTTCCAATGGTAGGTGGTACACCACGTGGTTCTTCACAGTTAGGGAGATATTCCCTCATGAAGTTGGAAGCCCTAAATAATGGTTAAGAATCCCCTATTTGGTTACAAGTCATTAATGAAAGGATAAAGTGGTTGTAACAAGAAATTTCAAGAAGCCCTGAAGTTAAGGAAAGAGGTTACTTAGAAAAAATATATATACACCTCAAGAAATCTCTCATAAAAACATTGAATATATTCTATGTGAATAAGTGATCTATTAGTGAGTTTGTGATGGAAAAATATGAGCTAGTGAAAGAGTGATAAGTGCGATACTTTCAAGATTGCAGAGAAGAGATTTTTCCTAAAAAAAACCAAGTTTAGCTAACCCTCATAGGTTAGAAAACTAGTTTCCTGCGAGGCACTCCCATGGGTTGTCTAGGACTCATCACTGAGGCCCCGATAGATGACAGGTCTTAGTCCCATGAGGACAAGACAAAATCTGGAAAATGCTAGTACCAGGTTGTTGAGGAATGAGGAAAAGCTACATGTTAGTATTATTTTGTATCAGGTCAGCTACATGATCAGAGATATGCTTATGTTGTTATGGTACATTCTTGAGGCATGTCATGGTAGTGATTGTGCATGATACACTTTGGTGATGATATGATACATTTTTAGAGGCACATCTTGGATACTTTGCATATGTTTTTTTGTATGGTATATGCTTGAAGAATATCATGAGTGATATGGCACATGTTTGATGTTATCTCTTGGTACATGGTTTATGGGTGTTGGCACATGCTTGAGGCACATGGTTTGAGGTACATATTGGTTAAATGTTGATGATGTGATGGTTATTCCTTTGGTATCTTGTTGAGGCATTGGTATATTCTTAAGTCACATATTATGTGCATGGTGTTACAGGTTGAGGTACACATTGGTGATGTTATGGTACATTGATTAGAAGCACACCTTGGTTATATTGGTATCTTGGTATCTTGGCTATATTGGCACTTCATTGATGATATCTTATGGTACATGGTGTATGGCATGATTTAGACATATCATGAGTGATATGGTATATGGTTGATGCATGGTATGGTACAGGTTGATGTACATAGTTGATGTATATGGTATGGTACAGATTGATGTACATGGTTAATGTATATGGTTGATATATATGGTATGGTACAGGTTGATGTACATGGTTTATGTACATGATATGGTACAAATTTTGGTACATGGTTGATGTACATGGTATGGTGATGGTTTTGATATCCATGTGAGTGGATCTATTTATAGTTGGTTGATTATGATATATTAGTAACAGAGACAGTGACAATGACAGTGACAGGTTGGATGATTGGTTGATCATCAGTGATAGGTTGGTTGATGCAATAATGATAGTGACAGGTTGGTCAATGTTACAGTGGTAGTAACAATTTTATGTGACAGTGATAGTGACATGTTGGTTTATATATCAGTGATAGTGGCAATTACAGGTTGATGAGTGGTAGTGACAGTGAGTATACACTTATATTTCAAGGCATCAGGATGGGGAAAGGGAAGGGGGTTCTAGCCTCCTTCCAATTGGTGTCAGAGAAATCAGGTAACTGGATATTCCTTAAGGTTGGTTCCTATCAAGGGATCGTAGCCTCCTTCCAATTGGTGTTGTAGAAAATAGGGAGTTGGAGACTCCTTCAGGTTGGTGCCTGTAAATAAGGGGTTTTTAGCCTCCTTCTAGTTGGTGCCGGAGAACTCAGGGAGTTGGTGATTCCTTCAGGTTGGTTCCTATAAATCAAGGGATCGTAGCCTCCTTTCGTTTGGTTCTGGAGAACTCAGGGAGTTGGTGCTTCCTTCAGGTTGGTGCATTGTGTATTTGATATGATATTGTTGAATGGTATTGTTTTTGGTTATATGCTCATGATATATTGAATGCAATCATAAATGATATATTGTTGATAAAGTTGAATTTTATATATTGTGGTTGAAAGTGGTAAAACATGCTCATGTTTATTCACCACCCCCTCTCAGTATTCAAACAAGTGCATAAAAAATAACCACAAATACATAGTACACCAAAATCTACGTGGAAACCCAAATGGGAGAAAACCACAAAATGATCTCTTATATATCAAAGATTACATTCATAGGAAGCACCAACTTCCAAATTCTCAAGTACCAATTGGAAAGAGGATCCAACCCCCTATTTACAGGCTCCAACCTAAAGGAAGCTACAATTCCTTGAATTCTCCAACTACAACTGGAAGGAGGCTCCAACCCCCTAGTTTATAGGCTCCAACCTAAAGGAATCTCTGACTCCCTGTATTCTTCAGCTCCAACTGGAAGGAGGCTACAACCCCCTTTCCTTTACTTATCCTTTCACCCTATAATATAAGTGTCAACGCAACCTGCCACTACCATTGATATTGTCACAGCCACTATCTCATCAACCTGTCACTATTACTATCACATCAACCTGTAACTGTCAATGTCTATGTCACTTTAACTGATATGCCATCATCAACATGTGTGTCTCAACAATGTACCAAATACATGTACCATATCATGCATCAACCACATACCAAAACCTGTACCATACCATGCATCATCCATGTACCAAGATATGTATCATACCATGCATCAACCATGTACCATACGGTATCCCAAGTGTATGTATCATAAAATCAACGATGAACCTCAACCAAGTACCAAATAATGTACCTCATACATATGCTATACCATCCTAGATGTATCACAACATGTATCAACAAGACATGCCCTGAGCATGTATAATAGCATCACCAAACATAATCCTCAAAACATGCATATAGACATACCTTTATACCTGTAGAAAACCTGGCGCACTGTGTTACAAACCTACATACCTTCCTTAGTATCAACAACCTAGTACAAGCATCATTCTCAAATTTCCCTCAACTTCACTGGTTAGAGGTCTGTCAACTGGTGGGGCCTCGCGAGATGAGCATCATACAACCCGCGGGGGTGCCTCGCAAGACACCAATATCTTGACCTGTGGGGGTTAGCTAAATTAGGGGTTTCTTAGAAAAACTCCCTCACACCTAGAATCATGAAACTTCCTCCTTTTCACTCCTTCACTGCCTCAGATTCATTGTCTTAGATTCATGAATAGATCACTTGCTCACATAGAACATATTCAATAAACTTGTGTGTGTGAATGTACTTATGAGAGGCTTCTTGAAGTGTATTTATACTTTTTCTAAGTAACTTATTTCCTTAACTTTAGGGATTATTATTATAACTATTTTACCCTTAATTAAGACTTGTAACCTCTTGTTGTAACTATTTAGGGGCTTCTTAACCATTCTTCGAGGCTTCCAAATTCAAGAGGGCATAACTCCTCAACCGTGAGGAACCATGTGACGTACCACCTACCGCTAGAAATGGCATGATGAGGACTATCCATATATGAAGTTTTTACATATGCTTGTAATGTTCTTCAAGCCTCATGACCACACCTCTGGGTTTCTTGTAGACTTCCTCAAAGCATCTTCTCGTGAGGTCCATGCTTAAAGTTATTCCAAAAGAGGACCACTTTGGAGACTTATTCAATTATACCCATTACTTCTAGAGGCTTCTAGACTTCCTCTAAAGTTTACATCAATGAAAATCAATTTTAAAACATGAGAATAGGAGGCTGAGAGGTGAAGTAATGGTAAGGAGAGAGAAGTATGGATGAATAAGGAGAGGATCAGTCAAAATGGTGTGAGGGAGAGTGGAGAGATAAGGAGTGTAGAAATAAGAAAAGAAAAATAACTAATGAAAGAGGATCAGTGTGAGTGAGGAGAGATGAGAAGAGAAAGAGATTAGGCATCCAAACCGGTAGTGGTGATGAAGGAAGAGAGATAAGGAGTAGGGAGTGAGGTAGGAAAAAATTATAAGCATGGATCAGGTTCAGGAGTGAGGTGAGGGAAAAGGAAATGGGGGAAATGGGGAGGGATAAGTGAGAAAAATTCTAAGTGTGGGAGAGTTAGGTGAGGTGAAGTGAGAGAGGAAAGTGAATAAAACTAAGTATAAAAGAATGTGGAGAGATGGGGAAAAACTAAAAATAAACATGGATAAGTATAATGGAGTGTAGGAGAAAGGGATATGAGAGGAATAGAAATAAAACTAAGTATGGAGAATGGGGAAGAGAGGAAGAGAAGAGAGGGGATGAGTGAAATATTCTTCTAATTATAAGAGAGTGTGAGAGGAGTATAGAGAGGAACAAGAGAGGGGCACTTAGTGTGGAAGAGCATAAGTGTGAAAGAGTGGAGAAGAGTGGAGTAATGTAGGTCCAAGAAAATGTCAAGTTCCAAGAATTTAAAGAAAGGAACTTGTTCCAAGAGATTAAGAGAGAAGTCCAAAGAAATCAATGGTTCCAAGAGTTTAGTTCCAAGAAAATACATGGTTTTAAGAACAATTAGCTTTGTTTCACATGGAAGAAGTGATTCTTTTGGCAGTTAGATGAAAACCTGGATATCTTGAGCATACAAACTTGGATTTTGAATCCGAAAAATGAGTGACGAAGTTGATACTGAGAGCTACGTATTGAAATTATAATTGTTTTAAATTTATTCCTTTTATGTCAATTTATTTATTATTATTCCAGGAGCAGGAAAATAGAGGTGACCAAATTTTCAATCAACAACTAGCTTCAAATGTGGGACAATAACCCCCTGTGGGTTGCTAAGAACACCAGAATCTAAAGACCATATGCCTTATTCATTAGGATATGGATTCATCTTCACAATCAATTATTGTAATTCCTCTTCCATGGAGTTATCTTTGAATATTGCATCTATTTTACAATTGCTTTATTATGCAAAACTTTGACTGAAGAAGCAAACTATGTACAAATAATATCTACCTACCCTATATTGCTTCAAGGAAAGTGACATTTTTAGGTTTAGGTAGATTTCAAATGGATCCATTCAAGTATCCAATTGATTTGTGGAATGAACTCCTGAATTTGGAAACATATTGGGGCTAGTACCAAAAATTCAAGGGCATGTCCAAAGTATGATGAGGAAAAACTAAGCCAGGTGTAACCAAAATCAAATTAAATTGCTTGGAAAACATTGCTTTGGAACCATTATTCAATGAAATAAATTCTTGGTTGCTCAATATCATTGTTATCTTTGATTATATAAGGAGTTTGAAATCTGAGAATACTTTTATTTGTCTCCCCATTACTAACCACATTCAATATTCTTGATTCATTCGCAATGTCTTGAAAGCATTCTTCTTTCATGGAATGGAAGTATTGCCCATAATTGTTCTCAAGATTAATTTCTTCCACCAATTCTTCTTGTTGTCAATGTTCTTGTGGCTTTTCATCATCTGTTGCAACATTTTCCACATGAGTATGTTGGCTAAAATATTCTTGTGCATTTGATGGAGGCTCATCAATATCATTTTCAAATTTTTTTCTTGAAATATCTTCATATGGAGTATATGAAAGGCTAAAATCTTCAATTTCTTGTGCCCATATGGGAGAGGATGGGTGGGAAAAAATTTCAGCAAATGAATTTTCCAACACATCCCAACTGGTAATAGTCCTAGACAACAATGATTTGTACCATTCAAGAGCATCCCCATGCAAAGTTTCCAAAATTAATCAACATGTAACATTGTCTTCAATGATATTGAAAACACCACATGTACTTTTGAATATAAACAAGTGTTTCTCTGCATCCCCTAAATTATTTCCAAAGAATGTGTAAAAGTTTTCAATACAAATATTACGCATTTGAAAATCTACTTTTGGCAGACTTAAAGGGATTCTATGTAATCGCCTCCTTATTTGGATAACTCTTACTCTTGTTAAATATTGTAAATCCATTGGTGGGCTAGATGAAGAAGGTAAAGGAACATCATGACATTAAAGAAACTCCTCAAAGGAGTTATAATATAGCTCTTCTTGATATTCTTGAATCCTTTCAATGGAGTTGCTAGGGAATTTGAGAGTTATTTCAATGGAATCACCAGGGAGTTCATCCTCCTGGATAATTGATTGTTCTTGGATATTTTTTAGGTCATCCAAATATTTTTGAATAATCTTTTTATAAATCTCTTGCATCTAGTACAAGCAGCAATCTTTTTGAATTTTATTTTTGAAACTTTGAACCATGGAGACTCTGGTTCTTCAATCAAAACTGAAACAAAGCCTCAGATATATTGAAAACAAATTGTTCCTCAGTGGAGTCGCCAAAAATGTTGATGTATAGATCTATTAAGGTCCAAACAACAACCTCACAAGGATATGAATCCCCTTACATTTTTATAAAGGTGGTAATCCTCTTTGGTTGAAGGATATATCTTGAATATCTTGAATTAAGGATAATGCTAGACAACAAACCCTAGATATTATTTCTTAGTTTTATATTGAAATGGTTCTTGATAACCTGATCTGATATTTATGTGCAACAAATTGCTTCTTTACAATAAAAGATTGAAGAAAAGCTTCAATAATATAATTTTTTTTATTGAGCATCATTTATGCAACCCTCTAAATCACATACAAGTAGAGGATACATCCAAATATTCTCACAAGAAAAATGTAACGTCCCCCAACCCAACCAAGGGGCATTAAAATGAAGAATACTCATAAAAATGAAATTTGTGTTAACTAATTTAACTCTTTTACAACTAACCAATTTTCTGTAGCTTTCAGCTACAAATTAAAAACAAACTTAACTAATGTTCACTACCATTACATTGATGCATCTAAAACATACTAAAATGGGAATGAACGCAACTAATAAACTTCATTACAATAGCATATAAAATATGTTCTCATACTCAAAGTTCATGCACAACAATTAAAACTCATAATACAACAGAAACAAGATAAAACACTTATCTTTTCACAATAGTAGTGCAACTAGCTACTTGGGAAGAATGTTCCACCCAAGAATAGACTTGTTGTTCCAAATATCAACATCAAATCACCCCTGATTTGAGGCTAGCAATCCACAAAAGAGGGTGGTCTCTCACTGTCCACTCACAACTCAGAAAAACTCACAACCCATTGATATCTTCCTACAACTATCCTGATTTTCCACTAGCTCTCTTCATCTTGACCTGTCCAACCCAAGGAATGTACCCCTTCACTGATCTCATACCCTCATGCATCACATTTTTTTATCAAGTTCTCTCTGGCACAGGTAACCAGGAATATCTTAGTTGGGAACTCAAGGGATCTTGCTGCTAGGAAAACTACTAGCAACCAACAACAAACACTTGTTATTACAGTGAAACTCACCCAAGAGTTCACTCCTCAGGAATGGCAACCTAGCTCCAACAATATGCAATAGATAATGATTCTTATTCACATCGTAGATTAACCCTTATTACATATCAACACAGTAACAATCTAGATCTAACATTTCCAATCACTTAGAACATAGCATTAGCTCATATATAACATTCATTCACATCATTAAGAACTAAGCTACAACATCAAGTGTATTCATTATAAATAACAACAACAAACCATCATAAATCACATCGCACAAATCACATCAAGACACAAGATATACATGGTTCACCCCAGTGTGGGGCTACGTCCACCAACTTCTTCTTCTTTATTAGTCTCTCAAGCTCCTTACATTCATCCGCTCATGTGCACAAAGCCACAGAGCCAAACTCCACAGAGGACAGGAGATTTGTGAGTTGCACACCGGATCCTCTTTCCTAAAACCAGGTCAAGGCATAGATTCAACTCCTTAGTAGCACAGAGCCTTACACATAATGTCTGTGCACAAATCCACTTACAAAACACTTGCACTTAGCTCTACAAGCCCTAACACATTCTTTCACTAAGCTTCCACTCGTAACTCTCTTTTACATCGCTTAGCTCCTACTTATTTATACAATTACAACAAGGCCTAATCATGGGTAAACTCCTGGGCTGACATACCAAAACCCTAATACAAAATCCCTAATGAACCCCTTGTTGGGTCCACAAAACAAGTGAGATCTCGTGATCTCCGCTTCACTTGGGCGCTCCATATTCGTCTAGCCTATCAATGTCCCAAAAGTGGTCAAGCACGACCAATATTTCCTCAAAACTTGGTCAAGGGCCAACACTCTTCTTTTAGGCGGCCATAATCGCCATCTTGGAAAATCGATCAACAACCACGAAAACACAGTCATTTCCCTTCTTGGTGGAAGGAAGGCCCGACATGTAGTCCATCAACAAGGATTCTCAGTGTCTATCGGGAGTAGGAAAAGGGGTGTACATTCCTTGTTTCTTAATGGTCAGTTTGGCAATGGTGCAGGTCATGCAGGACCTGATATACTTTTTGACCTCGTGTCAGACTTTTGGCCAATAGAAATGTTGTTGCATCACTACCACTGTTGTTTCTATGCCGAAGTGTCTTGCCACATTACTGTAGTGAGATTCCCAAATCATCTTCACTCACTTGCTTGATGGGATGCAGAGATGGCCCAGATGGCACAACAACTTGTCCTGAAGATGGAAATTAGTGAAAACTGTGTTTGTGCCTAGCATATGGTAGGTAGTGGAAAAGTCAAGGTCTCTCTCATAGAGTTGGGGTCATCTGTAGGTCTCATGTCTGCAGGAGTACGACACTGTGGTTAGTGTTGCAACTAGAGGTCGATTGAGGCAGTCAACGATGTTGTTGGTTCTCCCTGTCTTATAATTGATGTTGAGATGAAACTGCTATAAGTATGTGGACCATTTCTGATGGTGGTCATTCTTTAATTTTCCTTGTGTCTGTATGAACTACAAAGGCTTATGATCAGTGTGGATGATTGTCTCCTTCCTAAGAATGTAATGCCTCCACTGGCAGCATGCTTGTATAATGGAGTACATTTATTTGTCGTAAGTGGGGTACTTACGGATGGTATCTGATAGTGTCTCACTATGATCGACCATAGGATGTCCATGTTGAGTGAGGACTATGCCCACAACATAGTCTGAAGCATCTGTCTCAATCTCAAAATTTTGTTGCAGGTCGGGTAATGAGAGCATCGGGGTTGAGCACAGGCACTGCTTCAAATCATCGAATGCTTTTTGTTGCGACTAGCCCCACACAATGTTTTCCTTGCCACCACCCTTGGTCACTTGGCTAAGGGCCCATGCAATTTGGAATAATCCCAACATGAGCATATGATAGAAATTATCAAGGCCTAAGAATCTCTAAAGCTCAGTGAGTGTGGTCGGGGCTTGCCAGTCACGGATGACCTAGAGCTTGGTTAGATCGACATGCACCCGATGCTCATAAACAATGTAGCCTAGATATTGGACCATGTTCATTCTGAATGAGCATTTTTCCAAATTTTCATATAGCTTGTGTTGTCACAGAGTGTGCAGAACCTGTTGAATATGCTACAAGTGTTCTGCCTAAATATTATTGAATATGAAGATGTCATCCAAATACACTACCAAAAATGAATTGGTGAAAGGCCACAATATATCATCAATCATCCTCATGAAAGTTGTTGGGGCATTTTTCAAGCCAAAGGGAATGACCAACCATTCAAAAATACCTTCTTTGTAATTGAAGGCAGTCTTCCATACATCAGTACGCTCTATTGGGACCTGGTGGTAGCCCATATTTAGATCAAACTTGTTGAAGTATTTGCCCCCCTTGAGTTGGTCAAGGACATTGTCAATTTGAGAAATTGGGTATCGGTTCCTGACTATGATTTTATTTAGAGCCCTTTAATCAATGCAGAGTCGTCAGGTCTCGTCTTTCTTCTACACCAGCAGGATTGGGCTTCCACAAGGTGATGAGATTGGTCAAATTTTCCCCTTTTCAAGAAGCTCTTGGATCTAGCGCTTGATTTCCTCATTTTCTAATAGAGAGCGGTGATAGACTGGCCCATTGGGTAGTGGTGCACTAAGGGTCAGATCAATTGAGTGCTTGAACTATCAGTGCAGAGGTACCATAGTGGGTGAGAAGAATATGTCTTTGTATTCTTCCACAAACTTATCCACTTGCTTCTCTTGTGTGGAGAGACTTGTCATGAAGGCCATGGATGTGGCTACAACATTCCTCTCACTTTGAGCATGAATCAATAAGAAGAAAAAGTTCCTATTCTGAGATATGACCTTCTTACATTGCTTGGAAAAGATCAAGGAAATGGCAGTATATGGGACTACCTCAGGTATCTTGTACAATTTCCTATCCAAATTAATAATAACACTATGAGGCCTAGACTCATATACATCATGTCGTTTCCATAAATAAGTTTGTCCCAAAAGAAAATCACAAACTTCAAGGGGGAATACATCACACAATACTTTGTCTTTGAAGGGCTTGATGTCGTAGGCCATGTGATAGTGTTGTTTGACATGGATATTGCTCCCTTGGCGGAGCCATCCCACGGTGTACGATTATGGGTGTGGTGTTGTCAGTAGAGCCAATCTCTTGATGACCTCCACTGAGATGAGTTTCTTCTGGCTAATTTTATCAATGATGAATTGCAGTGGAGTACCTTTCACCCACATCTGTGAATGAAAGAGGCGCTCACCTTCCTCTGATTCATCAGGTTCATCGAGTTGGACCATGGTGGTAGCAATAGTGGAACTAGGTTCTGCATCAATAATATGTCTCCCTTTTTCTAGTTTTGACTCAAAGTCGGAGACCGCATTTGATTCAAAGGATTTCACCTTGGCCACCAATGGTTACTTTCAGTGTCATTCAGTGGTCTTATGCCAAGAGATATTATGGAACTCACACCACTTCCCAGTGTCTTTGTTTGTCTTCCCATTGTCCTTCTTTGTTTATGGTTTAGAATAGTTGTCCTAAGACTGTCCATCCTTTCTCTTCCATTTGTTCTGTGAGTTGGGGCCTCCTTTTCCTGGCTTCTACTATGAGGGGTTCGTAGTACCAAATTGCTGCGTCTTTTTTTTAAGCTTCGTAGTACTTGATTTTGATAGCATATTGATAAGCCACGGCCAAGGATGAGATGTCCATAAACGCCATTTCTGTGCAGATGTACCTATGCAAACTGTTGTGGTACTTGAGCACCAGATGTCGCTCAGAGTCTTTGATACCTATCTTGGTGCACAAGGTATGGAAGACATTGGCAAACTCTGACACTGCTTGGTCCCTTTCTCATCATAATGTGGTCCATCTTGTATATAAGTCATCATAACTTCCAACAAGGTAGTATTGTTTCTTAATAGCATCCCTGAAAGAACCCCAAGTGGGTGCAAATACAAATAATGTAGATCCCTTTGTTTCCTTTTGCTCACAGAAAGTCTCCCACCAATCTTTGACATGGGGGGTGGCCTTAAGGAGCGCAAATGTAATATTTTTTCTATCGAAAACGTTATGGATAGAAAAATACTCTTCTAGAAGGTTTAACCATTTGTCTACAGCGTCTTCATCTATTTGACCTTCAAATATAGGAATATCAAAATTGATCTATACCTTGAAGGGGCGGTGTCTCTGCTTGAGGAAGATGTGTCGCCTGTTGGTAGTCGTCGAAGGATTTGCACAAAATTATCCATCATCTCATTCCTCTGTCGCAACAAATCTTCCTTGAGAAACAGTTTAAAGGGATCTCCTACCCCATCATCTCTCTTGTATTCCCTTATGGGCAGTCATCAACTTCATCGAGGCCAATCGTGTAAAGGCTCAAATGGTTTGAGTCCCAATTTCTTACACCCTGACCTCGTTGGGGACATGCATAGAGAAACAAATGAAGAGAAGATCGCTTTGATACCATTGATATGAATTTGTGAGTGGAACTAAATGAAACACATATATAACATTGATATAGATACACAGAGAAAAATAAAAGAGATATCATGAAACTTAAATTCTATTCATTAAAGAAATTTGTTGAATGTAAAATGTAGAATGAAACAATCTTACTCAAATGGTGGTATTTAATCTCTAAGAATATATGTGGTGGCTACGCGCATTCATCTAAACACATTATAATGAGGTCTCCTAGCCTTTTTAGCATCAAAAAGTAAATAGAAAACCGGCTAATACATCCAAAAACCTAACCTTAGGAGATGGAGCGCCAAAAATCATGTGGGCCCCGATGGGGTAAGTTGGTACATCAACTTCCTGGGGTCGTAAATTTTTCATACGATCTTTGTTTTAGGCACACGATAGCCTGTTGGAAAGGTCTATCTAAGGACTACACTACACATTATATTGTCACACTCTGACTTTTTCTATAGTGTGACTGTGGTGGGCCCAAAAAATGTTGTTTAGGGCCTCAAAATGGCCCCGGAATTTTAGGACCCAAAAAGATAGAAAAAAACTGCCAAGATGAAAACTGTATGTGAGCTAGTTGGAAGAGGTGGGTGGCCACTGATATCCACCTATATCAAATTCTAGTTCTTTAAACTTGTTCCATCATCTTCCTCGTGGAATTACTTTCCAACGAGGTATAGTTTGTCTAAATATGACTTGGATCTTGAGATATGACCTTCGTAAAATCATTGCTCAATAGTCGTTCATCAAATCTCATGGGTTAATCTTAGCCCTTCATTCAAATTCGAATTTTCCAATTAAAAATTTCGAATTTTTATTTTATAATACATATCCCACATGCATTTTTGGTGTTGATTTTTAAGTTTTTAAAAATAAAAAGGCTTCATGCCTTTCATGTGAAGCATATGGAGACTATGGAAACTTGGAGATTTGACCTTAGAAAATTAATGAATTAATTAAATATTTTGACTTTCCAGTCTTCTTCCACCAAACACCCAATCAATTCCCAATTAGAAGTTAGTCAATGTCCACATCATCGGTGGGTCAGCATCCACGTGTCATGATTCCATTCACTTCCATATGTCATCATTTCATTGGTTTCTATGTGTCATGGTTCATTGGTTGTCACATGTCATTAAATGATAGGTTTCTATGTGTCATAAAATGGTTGGTTTCCATGTAAATGGAGAGGACTTAGGAAATTGATTAAATATGAGAATAGGATGTCGAGAGGTGAAGTAATGGTAAGGAGAGACAAGTATGGGGGAATAAGAATAGGATCAGTTGAATGGGTGTGAGAGAGAGTGGAGAGATAAGAAGTAGAGTAATAAGATAAGAAATATAACTAAGGCAAGAGGATTGATGTGAGGGAGCAGAGATGGGAGGATAAATGGCTTGGGCATTTGAACCCGCGGTGATGATGAAGGAGGAGAGATAAGGAGGGAGGAGATATAAGGAGTTGGGAGTGAGGTTGGGAAAAATTCTAAGTATGGATCGACTTCAAGAGTGAGGTGATGGAAAAGGAAATGGGGGAATGGGGAGGGATAAATGAGAAAATTCATAAGTGTGGGAGAGTGAGGTGAGGTGAAGTGACAAGGGAAAAGGAATGGAACTAAGTATAAAATAATGTGGAGAGAGGGGGGGGGAACTAAAAAACATATGGCTAAGTATAATAGAGTGTAGGAGAAAGGGATATAATAGGAATAGAAATAAAACTAAGTATGGAGAATGGGGAAGAGAAGATAAGGGATGAGTGAAATATTCATCTAAGTATAAGAGAGTGTGATAGGATTATAGAGAGGAACAAGAGGGGGACACTTAGTGTGGAAGAGTATAAGTGTGGGAGAGTAGAGAAGAGTAGAGTAATGTAGCTCCAAGAAAATGTCAAGTTCCAAGAATTTAAGGAAAGGAACTTGTTCCAAGAGATTAAGAGAAAATTCCCAAGAGATTAATGGTTCCAAGAGTTTAGTTCCAAGAAAATACACTGTTCCAAGAAAAATTATCTTTGTTGCACATCAAAAAAGTGTTTTGCTTTGGCAATCAGATGAAAACTTGGATATCTTGAGCATACGGGCTCGGATTTTGAATCCAAAAAATGCATAATGAATATGAGACTAAGGGCTAATCAATGAACTTATAATCATTCAAAATTTTCTTCTAATGTCAAATTTTTTTTTATTATTCCAGGAGCGGGAAAATAGAGGTGACCAAATTTTCAATCAATAGCACTTTTCCTATAACTTACGATTTGTGATGTTTCAGACCATGATATTTTGCAAAGACAAGGGCGAGATATTGGTGTACATGTGGTAAAAATATCATATGTTGGTTCTCTATACTTTTGGATATGTGCCTTGTGGAAATTAGGGTTTCTAAATGGTCTTGAGATCAGTTTCAAACATGTGAGTTTGGAATTTTCACTACAACTTATTTTATGGGATGTTTCCGACTTTGAGATTGTGTAGAGACAAAGGAGACATATAGAAGTATCTGAGGTAAAAATATTATAATCAGATTTACAAAATTGGATATGTGAAATGTTTTACAAGTTCATTCTTGGGAAGAGGCCAAAAACAACAAGCTTTGGGAAAGTTTCCATTTGGAAATTCAAATTTTTGTCAGACCTAATAAAGGAAGTGTTGGATCATGTTGTCATTGATACCAATGGTTTGATTGATTGATGTCAAGTGATTGATTGATGTCAAAGGATTGATTGATTGA
>WSFP011425092.1:0-22413 GCA_009831015.1 Picea engelmannii | reverse complement strand
TAGCCTCCCAAGTCTATTTGATTTGGTCCTCCAAAGATAAAATTTGAATTTGGTGAAGTGTGCAAAAACCCTGATTTTCTGCCTTTGAAAAAGATGCCAAATGTAGTTGAAAAACCTCTTTTTGACCTTATCCCTCAAAACTATCCTTTGAATCAGACTTGATAATTCAACACCTGTCCATTTGAAGTGGTTTCAAACCATTCAAACTTAAAAAATCCCAATCTGGGCAAAAATTCGGTTATTCTGGCCGTGACAGGCTTTCACCAGCTAATTTACCCAAAAATCCATTCCTTAGCTGGTGAAAAGCGGAGCTTTCACCAGCTAACTAGCAAAATTCAAGACGAGTTAGCTGGTGAAAGCGCAATTTTTAAAAAAATCAAATTTCTCAGTCATGGAGAGTTTGTTTTACATGCTTGAATAGTCAATCGACATCTACAAATCCTAAGTTTCCAATGGTGCTTTCAAATCTGCATTTGGAGCTCGGGAAGCTAGTCAAATGTTCCCTACAAGATTAGGCATCATTCTTTCAAAAATGCCAGTGCATTTTTGATCGCTAACATCTAGCTCCAACTGGGATGGAGACCTCCCTGCGAGGTCTCCAAGAACCTGACAAACCCTGTGCCTTTAGTATTGGGCATGGAGTCATTCAGCCTTTACAATTTATCATCTGGCTATTTTCCAAAGTTTGTTGTTGTCTTTCCCAATCTTATTTATCTGTAGCATGTCTGCTTCAAACTCCCCTGGAAATGTTGTTTGCACATTGACATGGCATTTGTTGTGGCAATATCTTCATTAAGAAGAAAAGTGTTGAACATAGGCAGGATGGTTAGATATTTAACCATGGTTTTGAAATTCCAGGATAACTTCAACCTTGAAATGAGAGTATTTCAGGCATCTTGAGGTCTTTGACTTGTCATTTTCCAACAGCTTCAGATACAAATCATTTGTCTTGAGATGCCCTGGTGTGTTGAATCAAACACTTCACCCTGCTCGGTTTCTTCAAAGAGCATCATTGCACCTTGTGAACCAATGTCCATCTCTATTTCGATCTCCATATCAATGCAAGTTGTTCAGTCATGTCATTGACCTGAAGGACTCTGGAAGAAGATTTTCAGAAGATAACTGATCCATATTGAATTAGAAAACCGAGCCAACCACCTAGGTCCTCTGAAATAAAATGTACCAAAACCCAATATATATTGCCACAAATACGGATATTGGCTGCCTAGCCATGATGAATATAGATTATCAGAGATCTTCTTCCTCCTATAAGCCCATGGCTCAAAACCTTGTTAATGAATGATTAAGGGTTATAGCTTTAGCTTTGTCAGTTGAGAAGTAATCACATGGATCGGCTTTGAAGGAGAAAACATGTGATGTTTCTTTGAAGAGAGACACCTAAAACCTTTCTCAAGAGGAACATTGGTCTCATGTACTAAGTTGGGGAAAGCTTACAAGTGTATGACCATCTCCTACTAGAGCTATCATTAGAAGGCTCTCTCCAAGCAAAACCAAGAAAAAAACGTCTAAAATTTTATTTATCCATTAGTGCCATTTTAAGGCACTCTCTTGACATCCTAAACATCAAAACATTCTTGAAGATGCCCAAATATTTTTCTTTAGTACATCTCTACAGGCTGGCGGAAACTTGCACCTGCATAGACTGCTGCTGACCCCAGTTCCTCCTCAATTCGTAAGAGCTGATTATATTTAGTAAATCGCTCAGACCTACAAGGAGCACCTGTCTTGATTTGGCCCGTGGACAAACCCACTACCAGATCCACAATAAAGGTGTCTTTAGTTTCACCAGTGCAATGGCTTTTCATCACTCCCCATCCAACACATTTGGACATTTTTACTACTTCAGTACTTTCAGTAACAGAACCAATTTGGTTCACCTTTAGTAAAAGAGAATTGCAAGATTTTTCATTGATTTCCTTTCCAACACACTTTGTATTTCTCACCAGTAGATCATCCCCAACAATTTGCACTTTTTCCCCAATTGTGGTCGTAAATTGTGCATAGTGAGCCCAATCATCTTGATCAAATGGGTCCTCTATAGATACAATTGGATAATCCTCAATAAGCGATTCATATAGCTTGATCAGCTCAGATCTAGATATCTTCTGGCTACCATTATTATTCTCCTCCTTGAAGTTCAAATCATACTTTTGATCCTTCTCAGTGTAAAATTTAGAAGCAGCTACATCCATGCCAATAACAACCTTGCCAGTATAGTCCTCTTTCTCAATGGAAATATTCAATAATTCCAGGCCTTCTTTATTCTCCCAAATGTTTGGAGCAAAGCCTCCTTCATCTCCCACATTTGTTGCATTGTTGTTGTAAAATGGAACGACCTTCAATAACAACTGCAACTATTGAACTGGACATGTCATTTGCTAAGACCATATCAGATGCCTCCTTTGTGACCTCTTTAGTCTGGGGATCTTCCACGAATCTTTGATGCTATGCAGATAAGCCTTCCAAGGTTGTTTAATGACTCTTGAAGAAGATGGAACTCGAATTTTCCAAGTTTGGAAAAAACCCTAATTCAATGCCCCCAAAATAGATGCCAAATCAACTTGAAAACCTCCTCAAACTGCTTTGCACCAAAAAGTGGATCTTAGATTGGACATTATAATTCAATATCTATCTTTAGAAAGAGTTTTCAAGAGATTTGGCTGAGTAAAACTTCAATCTGAGCAAAAATACACCTTTGTTGCCTGTCTCAGGTTTCACTAGCTATTTTGCCTTAAGGTTTGCTAATTAGCTGATGAAAGATCTGTTTTTCAACAGCTAATTAGTTATAATTCCACCTTCTGCGCTGGTGAAAGTTATGTCTTGGTCAAATAGCACAAAAATAAACATTTTATGTTGCCATGTATAATCTCAAGTATTCATGAGCTAGCCACAAGCTATAACTTGGAATCTTATGTGAAATATGATGTGGGATGTGTACAATGATATCATGACATAGTATTTTGATCCAATGAAGATAATCACAATGAACTGTTCTGCCCTGCTGAGCCTGGGTTGGATTCTTGTTTTCTCCAACAAATTCCCTATCTCCAGTAACGCATCAATAATAGACCATAAATCTATGCGCAACATCTTCAGACTCGGCTTGCTCATGATTGAATTCACATCTAGCAACTGGGCTAACATACAAATATTTAACACCTGTGATTTTGAAACCTGCAGCTCGGCGCAAATCCATCTATTCGTGGATCTCTTGGTGATCAGATGTTTTCCATAAAAACTTGTCAAATACTTACAAATCCAGTTGTGCTTACATTTATCAAACCTTGACACCTCTAGACATGTGGACTCAACTTATCGACTTAGATGTTAGTGAAATAAAACTCACTATTTACAAAATTGGCATCTGCGTCAATCATTACATGATACACTTACAAAAATTGATAACCGACACTTGTCGATGAAGTGGATAGGATTGGAACTCGTGGTTTATGATTTAACTCAGCGTTGGGTTTTATGTGATTCTGTAGCATATCATAAGAATCGGGCTTGTGACTATAGTTTGACTCGAGATTAGGCTTGAGGACTCAACTTTGGCTTGGTCCTTATATGTTGACTCATAACTAAGGGATTAGACAACTCATAGGCTAGCTTTAGTATAATGACTGGTGGCTTTAAAAATTAAAGCTTGACTCGTGGCTTAATGTATAGCTCGATTCATGAATTTAGCTTTGGAAATTTTTATGAAAGACATACAAGGAATGACATTTATTTGTATCTTTTGCATTGCAGGTTGAGAAGCTTAGAGGTAAAGCAATCTCAGGCAAGAGATTTTCAAAGGCTGAGAGGAAAAATGAGTCTTATAGAGAGATAGAGAGATAAAAACGCTCTCAATTTACCAGTTCAGTTTGATCACTAACAGGACCTGTGTGGCCTGTAAAAGACTGTAAAGACATATTTACACCAATTTTCTGTTGTAATCCACGTTTCCCAAGCAAGACTGCTACCTGATGCTTATCTGAAATGGTTTTCATGATTCCTATTTTTTATTGTGCATTTAGATGAACCAGATCTCAAAACCTTCTGATCTTTGTGACTGCTCTCCAAGGTTCTCTGCATCTTTAGAAACCAACCTCGAAAGAATTGGTTGAGAAAAAGTCAAATCTGGGCAAAAATACAACCTTGTTGTCATGTAACAGGTTTCACCAGCTAATTTTCCCTGAATCTTCCCCTTTAGCTGGTGAAAAGGAAAGATTTCAACAACTAACTAGCGGGTTTCAAAACCAATAAGCTGGTGAAAACCCAGAAAAAATGCCTTGGGAAAAAATCAAATTTCTCTGAATCTGTAATAAACACCTGAGAGATTGATGGATGACTCGAGGCTGACTGAGTAGCCGCAGCATGGAGGGATGATCCAGATCGAGCCATTAAGCGTGAAAAGGGATTCTCTTTGCCTAATTAAGAAAAATGAAAGTAATCTACTTTCTCAAGAAAAGAGCTTATTCTTCTATCAATCCCTACACTAACCAGTAGAGGTAGATTGATCAAGTAAAACTAAATTTCCAAAGTAGCCAAGAAAGTAACTGACTTGCTAATATCATGTATGATCTTTTCCCAAAAGATCATAGAAACCATAGATCATGGTAATGCAATTTGAAAAGATGACAAGACCAACCTTCATCTGACAGAAATATTTGGACATTTATGTTGCTTACAGAATCCAAATGATCAGCAATAGGGTCTTCAAAATCATTAAAGAATACCTCTTTGAGATGCTAGTCGAATTGACTGTGTTACAACCGCTGATTGCCAGCGCTGGTCTCAATGATGAATGAAAATTGTTCTTCTTCTGTCAAGGAAGAATGCAAGCTCAACTATTGATTTGAACTTTTCAGCACACTATCTCCCTCTTTGTATCTGCTGCAATTCCCCTTTGTTTGTAGAACTGAAAATTGAGGGCTGCCTTCATAATCTAATATCTGATCATCTATTTTCTCATCATATTCATCTTTCTCATTTGACGTTGACATGTAAAGTACATAAGGAGAAATATAATCCTCTGGATTTCCTTCTTGGAGATTAGATGTTTTCTGAAAATCTTGTTCCTCATGGTTGGGACAACTTCCCTTGGTTTGTAAATCTGAAAGCTAAGAGCTGCCTTTACTGATCTCAATGTTGCATGTAGGCAGCTCAACCTTTGTTGTAGATCCAAAACTTTCAATTTCTGATCTATCAATCTGTTTATCATCTTTAAAGTTTTCAAAGGGAACAATTTGATCTGCATAACAATCTAAGATAGTGGATGCATTTGGTATATTGTTTAAAGCATCACTAAGGTTATCATAGTGTGGATCATTGATCTCTTGATCATGATGAAGAGTATCTTCTGCTACAGAAAATCCTTCACGAATGTTGGGATCTTTATACAACAAATTGAACTCATGAAAACATTCAGGAAATAGAAAGTCATCTAAAAATATGCCTTTACAAAACACATGGAAGGCGGCATGAAAATCAGCTAAAGAGCTGATACTAGTAATAGGCAGAGACCGGTACCAATCACGAGCAATCCCTTCTAATGAAAAACAAAATAGTCGGATCTGAATATCCTCATGCACAACTTGCAACTGATGCATGTAAACATGAAATTCCAACAAATGTTCAGCTGGCACTTCCCACTCTTCTCCTTGAAATCTGGGAAGACTGTTTTCCCATTCATCTCTACTAGGTACTGGATTAGGGAAACCAACAATTTTTGAAAAATCACAGAACGCATACCTCTTAGCAAAGATCCGGTTCATGTCATACCAGTGGAGTCACCAACAATTTTCTGACCAATGGAGTCACCACTGAATTCGTCCTTCATGGAGTCGCCAGATAGATAATTACAACCAAATGATGTCCAAGCTTTGTCTATCATAAAAGCTGGATCTTGTTGTCTCCCAAGGAAGTTGGGCTTCAATCTCCTCTCCCCGGCAACGACGCCAATTTGTTATCACTCCAAGAAACCCTTTCTGGTTGTAGACCAAAGGTGCTTGGTAACTTAAGAATATGGTAGATTTGTATGCTTGGAACAATAAGATAACTCAATATCTAATGAAAGTAACCACTCATCATGTATTTGAATAAAATAGTGCTTTTAGAGAACAATAATCAGACAACAGAGTTGAAAAAAGGGGATGAAGAATACTAGTCCAGATAACCAAATACAACCATATGCAGGGTCATACAAGATAGCAAGAAATTCTTTAATCCAGGTTTATGAGCTTGATAAGAAGATGACAGTTCTTAAAAGCTAAACTAAACTGGAATAAAGTGTAGAATCATGAAATATATGAAAGAATCTGATATTGAAAACAAAAGAGGATTGTGATTCTATTATCAGAATAAGAAGTCAAGTTCAATGGCTAGAAAACGTCTCTTAGATTGAGCCCTTAGTGCTCTAAATGTCTTTGGCTTTATAGCCTTACAAGATGAAATCTAGATCCTTGAAAGATGGATCAGATTTACTAAAAATAGTCAAATCAAAACAAATACAACAAGTGTAGGATGAGATCCTATAAAAATGGAAAATCAAAACAAAATAGGAAAAGGTCCTATCTAATGATCTCTAAGAGTAGTAGATTTCTGATGAAGTGCAGTTTTAGCCTCCCAAGGCTATTTGATTTGGTCCTCCAAAGATAAAATTTGAATTTGGTGAAGTGTGCAAAAACCCTGATTTTCTGCCTTTGAAAAAGATGCCAAATGTAGTTGAAAAACCTCTTTTTGACCTTATCCCTCAAAACTAGCCTTTAAATCAGACTTGATAATTCAACACCTGTCCATTTGAAGTGGTTTCAAACCATTCAAACTCAAAAAATCCTGATCTAGAAAAAATTCGGTTATTCTAGCCGTGACAGGATTTCACCAACTAATTTACCTGAAAATCCACTCCTTAGCTGGTGAAAAGCAGAGCTTTCACCAGCTAACTAGCAAAATTCAAGACAAGTTAGCTGGTGAAAGCGCAGATTTTTTAAAAATCAAATTTCTCAGTCATGGAGAGTCCATTTTACATGCTTGAATAGTCTATTGACATATACAAATCCTAATCTTTCCAATGGTGCTTTCAAATCTTCATTTGGAGCTCGGGAAGCTAGTAAAATGTTCCCTACAATATTAGGCATCATTCTTTCAAAAATGCCAGTGCATTTTTTATCGCTAACACATTGTATTCGAAGGACTTTGGGAAGGATTACCCCATGATGGTCCTGCGGGGAGAGGCATAGTAGTATGTCCGGGGTTCCATTGACTGTGAAAAGAATTACCCCAGAATGACATTCCAGAGGAGGGAACGGATCCTTGTCCTTAATTCCAAGGTCCTGCTATGTGTGCCCCTTGTGCAGGAGTGGATTGTCCAAAAATGGGGTTGCCCCCAGATGGGAAAGTGGCTGACAAGAAAGTGTTGTTACCAAACTTTTTGTTCCAAGAAAATAGTGTCGAACCTACCGGCATACTGTGAGAAGGTGTTCCTTGACTCCCTGCTCCAAATAAACTAGTGTGTGTAGGCTGCCCGATGGACTGTTGATGTAGACCACCAAGCGAAGGGGACAAAGGAGGGATATGACCTCCTGCATAAGGAAAAGCATTAAAAGAGACAAGAGTGCCCCCAAGGTGACCTTGCAGAGGAGCGTTAGAGCTCCCTTCCCCCAGACCCAAAGTTTGTAAAGTGGAGTATTTTAATACAGGACTTGTACCCGAACTAGGCATACCATATGAGAACGGAGGGCATGTCGCACTAGGTGTGAAGGGGGTTGTAGCCGCCACCATAGACGGGTTCGGTCCACTATGCGACGTAGTTGCGACCGAGACCATGGTGGCTCGGACTGACGATGGTAAGTTAGGAGATGAATCTCCTATGGTGGCGACTGTGGCGGGAATTGATGAATTCCCAGAAGGAGTAACAACATTTGTTTCCATTGTTGTGTGAGGCATTGTCTGGCATTCGTGAAATTGGATTGGTACAATAAACGATGCCAAGATATCAGTGGTTGGGGTTTCAACCGAGCCAAGAGTGGCTGCGTCAAGGTCCAAAATGGTTGACTCCTCCGGGAGTTGTTTGGGCACAAAGGTTTTTAACCCGGTCGCTTCAAAATACCCTTGTTGGTCTAGCTTCCGCCTTAATGGTGGCGGGGGTGGCTCCAGTGTAACCGACGGCAGGCCAAGAAGCCTTCGTGATCGGTGGAGCTCGGGATCCTCCACTGTGTGAGAAGATCCAAGACACGCTAAGGTATTATAAATGTTCAAAAGTAACAAACACTAAAAAGAATCCCCTAAGAGATAATACAAGCAATCACTAAACTATTTGGAAGAACAGTTACAACAACCAACACTAGAGCAACTTACCGGTGCAAGTGCAACTCGAACACAGAAGCACCCTTCAGGTATACTCTACAAATCATGGCCTGATTTCTATCCTAGGTACCGCGGTATACCCCCGCAGTCACCTATGTATGTCCCTAAAAAGATTGGCAACTAGGTTGCCAGCACGCGAACAGTCACTAGGCGGGTACAGTCGAAAGTCGGGTAGACCACAATGAGCAGGGTATCCAGCCTGAAACCTGTCAAGGGTTTCGAGAGAAAATGGTCCGGAAGAAAACTGAGGACCTTGAACAGATTCGAGACCCACAAAGCCTTGTGGCAAATGCAAACGACGGAATCCCAAAACAAGCCCTCTATATGTGTTCTCCACTACGATTGGTCCAGCTTTGGAGGGGTTATCTCCGCTACCTTTCCGCACACGACCTCGTGTTTATCCCCTGTGTTAGAGGGGGGTCCCGGATAACTTCCATGAAAATGTACTTAGACACTCCCTATCTCAGACTCCAATGTTTGGTTTTGAATGGCCTTGAAGAGTTTCCTCTCCAACCTAATCCAAGGCCCTAGTCCTGAACTAGTTTGTGAACCCTACAAACATAAAAGTCTAGTAGATTTTAAAATTAGCATTGCTTTTATGGCTTTGTCTTACGTCAAGGGGTATGAGGGTGAAACTGATGATGTGTAAAAGACGAAAGAAAAAAATGAATGAAAAAGATGGAAACAAAAAACTATTACTAAATGCAAAATTTCAACAACTTTTCACAAGGAAAGATTTTTTTTAATTTTTTTCTAAGATTTTGGACAGCAAACTCAAAGGAATTTCACTCGACTATGAGCTACTTGTGATCTAAGTGAACCTTACGAAATAAAAGACTTTTCCCTAGCTAATGATGTAGAAACACACTCTTCAACCAAAGAAGAAAATGAAAAGAGATTTATTTATTTATTTAAGTGCTAGTAAAGCAAAAAAGGGAAAATACTGACAAGCAAAAAAACCAAGAAAAACAATTCCGGCTTAAAGAGCAGATCGCAAAGAATAAAGTTAAAGAATCACACAAGGGAAATTGAAAAAACAATGACTCTCATGCTTGTCTAAAAACCATAAAACAAAATTTTTTTATTTTTTATTTTTCTATCAACTATTAACTGAGAAAAAGAAGGCTAAGGGTAAGATGAATCCTAAGCTGCTGACTGTTCAAACATAGATTTAAATACCTGAGAGGAATACTTCTTATCAAAGGAGGGGATGACTACCCCACCCTGAACAAAAAGTAACATGTACAAGCACGCGACTGTCACTCAAACAAAATGCGTGCAAATGCGTGATGAACAGAGACAAAGGGCGTGTACACGCGGGCTGACCTTGTATAGGCCGTGTGTATATCTAAACTCTAATGAAAAATGTGAAAATAGACAGTCCAGACCAGGAAGAGGCCTCAGGTATTGATAATCAGGATCCCTTGAAGGCTTGGATACTCTTTCTAACAGAAAAAACAAATAAGGCAAGGAAAAATAATAAGGCAAAAAAAAAAGAAATCTGAGATAGGACTATTAACAAGCAAGACTCAGACAGGATTCCAGAAAACCCCCTGAGAATGTGTGATTCTGACATGGAAGAGGAGGACTGCCTCTAAGGTTCTTTGAACTCCTACACGCTATTGCTATCTCTATAGCTAGTGTTCACACACGGGTTTTCAGAGGATAGGGCGCAGGTACATGCGTTCAGGCCTTCCGCAGGCCGCGTGTACCTCTGTGTGTCCCGAAAAATACAGTCAAGCAAAAGTCAGGGAAAGCTGGTATGGAAAACCAGACTCCCTGCTATCTCAAACCTTACAGAAAAAGAAAAGACAGGCAAAGAAAAAACAGAAAACCTAGTCTTTAAACTACCCAAAAACTTAAATAAATCCAGGAACCCTAAAGACTATTCTCCCCAGTATGATCGCCAATTCTGTTGTTGGGAAAAACACCCTACGGACTAGCAAATTAGGGTCAGACTTTGCATGCAGATTTGACCGAATAGAAACTACTTTTTTACCTACATCCCAAGATTTAAATCCCTTTTTGTCAGTAAATGCATGGAAAAGGACCACCTACCTTATTACCGGTGTTCGATGTCGATCCTCTGTTGTGCTTGATTACTTGTTTGCGCTGCTCCTTCCAAAGATGACCTTCACTCAAGACAAACAACAACTATGCATGCATGCTACTTCTATACTCAAGGGTTATAAATTGAACATAAACTAATCAAATCATAGATAGCTCATGAATTGGGACGGGAAAAGCATTCTTTTTATTACGTAAAGTGAATCAACTTACAAAAGCTGAGACCGACCACTGCTCCTTGAACCTGATCCTGGGCTCCTCTTCTTCTGTCCTTCAACTGATTTGCGTTAAATCTCCTTTGGCATGAGGAAAGGCTAAAGGGTTGGGACAATGGAATACATAAATGGGTAGAGTTTCTTCGCTATATTTTTTCCTCCTCCAAATGGTACCCCTACCCCTTATTTTATAGGCTAGAAGGAGCTAGGGTTTTGGACGAACCCTTCGCCATGCATGGCTGGGAGTTCCAGTTAACTCCCCCATAGATTTTTGTTCCATCGGAAACTTTCCTTTTTTCGTGCTTTAGTAGGTACACACGGGTTGTTGTGAGCCAGCCAACATGTACACGCGTGCAGTAATGGGTTAGGGTGCGTGGGCCTTTACACAAGAGGATTTTCAAAGAGTTGTTCAGCAGAGTTTTGGCAAAGAAGGGGAATGAGTTGGCCTGATTCCAGGTAAGCATATGTGGTGCAATTTAGGGTTATAACAAACTCCCTGCAAATGCAAACCTACAGCATACATCTACAGCATAAATAGAACACAAAGGCATTCATTCAACATAGAAATACATGCAGGAAATTCTTCTCTAGATTATATTAATGGAAATGTCTGTTTACAAGGGTGTTCTCGAGCTCAGACTTTAACAGAGTCTCGTCTCTTGCTCTTATGCTCTCTCAAATTTTCAAAATGAGATACCATCCAAGATATTTTACATGAGGGGGCTCTTAGAGAGCTTCCCTCCAACTCACCTACCCTATTCAATGGCATTGAATGGGTTGTCTAGTCCACAAATCGGATCTAGATCTTAGCCTTCAAAGCATTAAAGGCCTACCTACTCTACATCTTGTGCGCATAGCATGGCCCCATGGCTCAACAACCCACAACATTTATTACATTCAAATTCAATTTGAAAATGAGGGTTGCACCTCTCTTCAGCACGCGATTTGAAACTGCTGACGTGGCTAGTTGGTTGGCGTGGAGAGATGCTCCTACATCAGTCTTAAAACATAGTGTTTTATTGATTCACTTCAGGCCTTAATTACTAATCTCCAATGCTTTAAAAATCAGATTTTGAGGGAATCATTTCAATGTTCGAAACAATTAAATCTTTTAAGAGATGTAAGAAGAATTGAGAAAAATAAAAATTGATAGTAAAATAATGTATCTCTTGATAAATATTATTTTAGTTCTTAATTAGAAGAAATTACGCAGAATATGTATCTGAAATAAGAATACAAATTGAACATAAAGGAATAATTAATTTCTATTCACAAGGTGTAATGAGTTAAGCATAGGTCATGTCAATCCTCACAATATATTAGAGAAATATGTAGCTTCAACAATCCCTTTTGCAATTGCAATAGTAGTAGTCGTACTAAATGATCACAATCACAGTAACATATACATCCAAGAATGAATGTATGAATATGGAAACAACACACACACACACACACACACACACACACACACAGATCACATGGAATGAAACACACAAATTTTTGTTAAAGATCTAGCTTTCTCGGGCTAAAAAACTCCTTTCCATTGAATTTTTCATAGAAATTTATACAAACTGTATCATAAACAAAAGTGGTTATTTGATCCTATTTCTCATCTCTTTGTATACAAAATTATTTTTGACTTTACAAAAATAGAAAAACTTGGAAGATATGATCTGAGATCCCTGATTTTCTTCGATTAACTTGATGACTCATTCAGTCAGCAGTTGGAGGAGAAAATTCCAAGTCTCTCTTGTTGGATAGTTGAATGACTTCATTTTCCTGTATGCGATGTCTAGCTTAGTGTATTTTTCATATGTAGGAGGACTTGAAAATAAATTTTTGATTTTCCATAGAATATAGAAATCATCTATGAGTACATCTAAAATAGTTTGTCCTCTCAAATTGTCAATTATTCCTTGGAAATTTTCATCACTTTCTCCGACTATAAATAAATTATTCCTATATCCTTCAAATGGAAGAAGCTTCCCTTCATTGTCCCAAGATGAATGTAGTCCGATATTTACTAGGTTTTCATATTGGTTGGTAAATGACTCAATGTTTCTTTTCATCATTATGCATATGTTTTGAGCTTGCTGAAGTACATTTATTTTGGTGAAAATATTTTTTTCTTCCATCACCATTCTAGTTTTTTCCATGACACCCTTAGTTTTCAATACTTCACTGGTATTGGAATTTAGGAAATTAATAACTCTGGTAGCAACTTGAGGTCAGGTTCCTAATTCTTGAAATGATTTCTTTATAATATTACCTGCTTTAGCTATTAATTGGATCTCATCATCAATTATTTTGAAGTAATTCCAAATCTTACCAACTTCATCAATGATTTCATACCAAATAATGTGTCTAGCTCCTATCAAATAAGGTTTTCCAGACAACGTGTTTTTCATCTGATCCATGTCAATTATCATTTTGGATTTCAGTTTTTGGTATTCTCCAATAACCTTATCCTTATCCTTAATTTCTTCATTTTGTGTTGAAATTGTTTTCTTTAACTTTTCAATCTCAACTCCCTTCGGATTCAAATTTTCTAATGCTTTTGATAACCCATTTATTGGATTCGTCGATTCTGTTGCCTGTGATGAAGAAGATCCACCTTTCAAAAGTTCAATTTTCTTTACATGCAATTCAATTTGTTATTCATTTGTACCATTTTCTTTAGGATTTGATCCTTTTCTTCTTGGATTACCTCCAAATATGGAGTTTGGACATGTTCAATTCCAGGAAAATTGAGTCTTCTCTTTAAATCTTGGATCTTTGTATCTTTGGTTTTCATCAGGGCCTGCACAAATGTTGGATCTTGTGGATTATCTCCTAGGTCCATCACGCATTGTTCCAATTCCTCCACTCTCATATTCCTGGATCTATTGGAAAAAATATCATTTTTAAGTTGGTTTCTAAGTTTTTGATTTATAACCTGCAACTTCTTTATTCCAAGATTGGTGATCATCACATCTCTAGTAGACATTTCTCTAGTTTGTCTATGCAGACCCATTTTATCCAGTGAATGAACCATACTAAAATATATAGATATATTTGTGACTTTGTTTTTTTCCTTTGGCTCTAAGACTGCTATGTTTAATCTCCCCTTCTCATAGACCACAAGTGATAGCATTCTAGTTTGATTTGTATCTTATTCAAAGAACAAGGAGAATATTATGTTTGATATTTTCACCCATTTTCCTAGTAGCCATAAATTGATGAACATGACCAATTTGTTTTGATTGGTCTGTAACCAAAGATTCTTTTTCACTCTGAATATTTTCACTTTGAGGATTCGTTGATGATGATACTTCTATAATTATGGTAGGTCCTCTGATCACCCATGCTACTTCTTCTTGTGACTTTTGATCTTCCTCTTCATCAAGTACCTCTGTCTTCTTCCTTTTTGTTGATTTCTCTTCCTTTATTTCTAAGTTCTTGGAGGTTGACTCTGAAGTCTTTCTATTGAATGTTTTCTCGAACTGATAATGGGTCTCTGTTATTGGATATTTTGAAGGATGCTCTGGTGCTTTACCATGGACTTGAAAAAAAATTTGTACATCTTCCTAGATGTTTTGGTTTTCCAACAACTCTAATTGTGCCTTTTGTTGATTTTGATAGGGGACTTGTCCATGTAAAATTATTTTTTAGGAAATTACAACATGATGATCATACATCCATGCCTCTCCCTACTAAAATCCCATATCTAAGATAACCTTTGTTGTTACCTACAATGATGATCTGGTATTGAAAATAAAAGGTCCTACCTCTTTTTTCAATTTAAAACTAGCCTTGTATTTTCTTAATACAATATGAATGTCATCTGAATTTAATCGTTGTCTAATGTATTCCAGTGCAAAGATTTTGGGAGTCAATAAAATAGGTAAAAGAAAAGGTCGAAGTTTAGAACCATAGACTCCGATTTCAATGTAATTCTAAAAAATGTATGAGTCTCCTACTCTCTTGTCTGGAGTCGGTTGTAATAAGTTTTTACATTCTGGAAATATTCTAGGGGGAATCTCATCATGTATAATATGATAATACTTTGATGTGAACTGGGCAATATATTATGAGAATATAACATCCAAAGCCTTCTTCTTAACTATATAAGTCCAATGAATTTCAAAAATTCCTAAATCCCTAAAATTCTAGAGAGCTAGATGGTGAATTTCAAACAAATCGAATGACAGGATTGGGTTGGAAATTTTTGTCCCTATCAACCAAATCCTCTTCTTCTACACCAATGAGTGATATTTTGGCTTTGGTTTCTTTAGATGACTCTTTTATAAATAATAAATTTGTAGGAGGAAAAATGTTTTGACTTACCCGTGGAAGAATTTGCTTTGGAAAATACTCGGGTTGGAAAGATGGAGGGTGTTGGTAAACTGAACTGTGTTATTGGTTTTATTTTTTTTCGAAAATACAATAATAACCAACAAATATTTACCTTTTTCCTTTCTAAAATGAAATTGAATGTGTTAGTTTTCAATTGGTGAAGATTTTAATTAAATTTAAATAAAAGTTATTTTTCACCTTTTCCTCATGTTGTCTTCATCTCGGACATGTGTCAACTCAACGTCTATTGCGGCGGGGGGGGAATTAACGGATGCATGACACACCATAGAAGGTTTAACCTTGGTTGAGTTTCATGGCTCCCCTCCCTTTTGTTAAACGTTGAACACATGTGGGGGGGGGGGTGTCATTCATTATGGACCTTTTATTTAAAAGAACGGGTGCACGATCAATCCTGAAATAAAATATGCATTTTATTAATATAAAATTACATAACAACTTTATAATAAAAAAAGACTATACAAAAACTAATTTAAACAATACTTAAACCTTAAAAAGCTAAAAATATATCAAACTTCTAGAATATTTTTTAAAACTAAGCTACTTCTAAATTTTATTCAAATAATATTTACAAAGTATAAAAACCTTAAAACTTTAATAAACCTAACTACTTTATAAATTCAAATTTTATTTATAAATGTTATGAAAAAATTAAATTTTGTTACAACACATCACATTGTGCACTGCAATTTTTCCAGCATCTTCAAACCAATTCAACTCCATAGTCAATCTTTCATCCTTGAACAAGACATTGATTCACATATTTTCTTCATATTTTCATAATTTGTATCATTTCTTGTGTAGGTTTCTCTCATGCTACTATCACCCATGGGATGCTTCAATATTATCTTCTACTCAAGCTCGTTCTCACAACGACAAAAAAACTAAATGTTGTATTATAGGGGATTATATGCATGCATTCAAGAAGAGACTACATTGTAGAAAAAACATCAAGAACATACATGATACTCAAGAGAGAGAGATTTGTAGCAAGGTTAACTAATTGAGTTCTTATTCCATCTTCATGAGTATTTATACAATATATATATGGTTGGAGCAATTGTACTCACTCCAACTAATCATTCATTAAGTTCTCTTTATACATTTACCCTTTACTTGACTTTACTTACTTTATTACATACATGCATATATTTTCTTATGTTAATGTCTAATGTATGTTGACTATTATAAGGGCCTAAAAGGCTTCTCAACATGCCTTGATGAAGGATAATGATGTTTGGGTGACAATTCCTTTTGAGGGGTGAACACTTTATGTTAGGGACCTAACCCTTCATGTAGGTAGAATAATATATTACAATGTAATAAAGTTCAATATTAATAAGGCCTAGCAATAAGGAAGAATAATTCGAATGTAAGAAGACCTAATAGAAGCTTCCGCTTCTAGAAGGATCTTTCTCTAGATGGTTCTTTTGATAGACATATTTAGTATAAATAGGAGTCGAGGGTATGAGAATTGTTGTCTTAGATATTATTGTAATAGAGCTCTGCTTGACTGGAGGTTTCCCCCCTCGAAGAGGCAAGTGAACATTGCTCTCAGTAATCAAAGTGCTCTTTCTTGTGATATTTTGTTATCATTTTAGTATTATTGTGGTGTTGTTCTGGTTATATTGTTCTTCATATGCCATTTCTATCATTTTATTTATGTTTTGCATACTTTTTATATTTGGAATATTACAAGTGGTATCAAAGCACTTTCCTCGGTAGAAAATTGTGGGTAATTTTTTTTCAAGGTAGAGACGTATTCTGACGTCTTTAAGCTATAGATATTTGTCATTATGCACATAAACCCATGATTGAGGGATTTATACACACAGGAAATACATGTGGTACTCAAGCACACATATGTTGGCCACCCTTGTAATGCCTATTGGTACCCCTTCGAGTGGTAGCGCATTAGACAACACATGTATATGGACCGACCTAGATTTCCTGAAGCCCTCTTTAGATAAATCGATCATCCACCTGACTTCAATAGTGTCACCAATAAAAACACTTGGGAAGATACTCTCTAGTACCTAGGTAGTCGGTTAGTATGGCTAAGGGCATGGTCTAGCCTCCTTAGTTGGTGCCCTGAGATATTGGTCTGAGTACTAATGTTGGACCCCACACGTATATCAGAGAGCTATAGCATAGGGAAAATCCTTGTCTGTAGAACCCTTAAATACCTAACCCTTGGGGACGGAAACAAAAAATAAAATAGACAGGATCTATTTCCACACAACTATGTTTGAGTTGCCAAATCACTACACATTTCTTCCTGGTTAAGAATTTGGGCATTTCGTCACTGTAGTATTCTTTAGACTAGAGTATTCTTTGAGAACTATTCCATTGGATTTATCTCTTCTCCCTTATCACATTCATACCTATCATTTTCCAGCAAAATTTTTGACCCCACTCGCCCCTCTTTGGTTCCCTCGTCATCATGGCCCATACATGTAGCCAAGACTTGGAAGCTCACTTCAATACCTTGCAATCTAATTTCACAGAGACCCAACAAGAAGTGAGACAACTTAGTGCCAATATTTCCACCATCAATAAAAGCATGCATTCCTCCATCGCTGCCTCAATCGTAGAACTCAAAGAAGACCTCAAACAAGACATGACTACCCATCTTGAATCTGTCGCTTTGATGATCTGCACCAAGTGGCATATCCCTATAGATCCCCCTTTATCTGACCCACCTTTGCATACCAAAGCTGAAACTTCCTCTCATTCCCATAATTTTCAGCCCCATCACTTTCAGCGTGACCTACGCCTTCCGCGGGTGGATGTGACCAAATTTGATGGCTTGGATCCCACTGGTTGGGTAACTCAAATGGAAAATTATTTATCTTTGTACGACATTACATATGACTTGGCCAAACTCCAGTATGGTGTTATCCATCTAGACCAAGAACGTTGGCAATGGTGGCAATGGAGAAAAATTGCCCATCAAGGGTATGTTTCTTGGACACACTTTGTGGCAGAGCTTTATGAATGCTTTGACACTGACACCAACCATTTAGGCCATTTGACAAATTTGAAACAATTTGGCACAGTGGAAGACTTTATAACTACTTTTGAGTGACTGAATTTTCATACAGAGGGCATGTCTGATGCTTTTTTATGAGAATGCTTTATTAGTGGCCTCAAGGATGATATTCGTGCCCATGTTCTCATGTCTCAGCCTCAGAGTTGGGTGGAGGATACTAAACGAGCTAAGGAAGCACAACAGGTTGTCTCTTCTCAAAACTGGAAACCCTCCTTTATTCCTCACACTAAACCTGTAAATCCCACTCCTCCTTCTACTCCACTAAAGATCCAAAAATTAACAAGGGATGGAATTCCTGAATGCCAACTCAAAGGCCTTTGTTATAATTGTGATGACAAATATTTTCCAGGACACAATTGTAAGGAACAAAATATTTTTATGGCCATCTCAGAGGATGTTTCAAAAGAGGATGTTGAATCTCCCCTTGTGTCTGATTCACCTGAACCCATGGACATTACCCCTCCCTCAGACCCTCCCGAAGTAGAACCGGTCATTTCCCTAAATGCTCTCATAGGATTCTCTTCTCCCCAAACCCTCAAACTAATTGGCTACATCAATCATAGGAAGGTCATCATTCTTGTTGATAGTGGCAGAACCCATAATTTTATTCATCGCCGCATTGCCCAAGAAACTAATTGCTATATCCGTGCAATCAATAATTTCCAAATAATGATTGCCAGTGGCGGGTCCATGAAATGTGGAGGGCGTTGTGAAAATGTGTGTCTCCAAATTGGTGGCTACCACCTGAAATCTCATATGTTTTCTATCGACATGGGTGGTTGTAACATTGTGTTGGGTGTAGACTGGCTAAGGACTTTGGGTCCCATTCTCATGGATTTTAAGGAATTAACCATGAAATTCGACTAGAAGGGCTAGCAATATAAGTTCCAAGGCATCACCACTGGTTCCCCTAAGATCATTAGTTCCCATCGCATGGAAAATCTGCTCAAAAAAGGTCATTCAGATGTTATTTCCCAACTCCATATCATACAAGCAACTGAGACACCCTCTGTTTCGTAGGACCTCCAATCCATCCTCTCTAAACATCAAGTGGTTTTTTCCACTGCCCAGGGACTCCCTCCTTCCCGTGGTGTTCATGATCATTCCATTCCCCTTGTACCAGGAAGCCTTCCTCCTAATATTCGTCCCTATCGTCACCCCTTTTCCCAAAAAAATGAAATTGAGAAAATGGTTCAAGAACTGCTTAATGCAGGTGTTATTTGCCCTAGTATGAGCCCCTACTCTTCTCTTGTGGTCATGGTCATGAATAAATAAGGCTCTTGGTGCATGTGTACTGATTTCCATGCCCTCAACAAACTCACCATTAAATACAAATTTCTCATTCTTGTCATTGATGACCTCTTGGATGAATTGAGTGGTGCCCAATTATTTACTAAACTTGATCTTCATTTTGGCTACCACCAGATCCGTATGAAAGAGTCAAACATTCCTAAGACTGCCTTTAGAAATCATGAGGGCCACTATGAGTTTTTGGTCATGCCCTTTGGTTTGTGTAATTCTCCCTCCACTTTCCAAAGCCTCATGAATCATGTATCCCGTCCTTTTCTCCGTCATTTGTCTTAGTTTTCTTTGATGATATCCTCATCTATATCAAAACCTGGACAAACCATCTTGCTCATGTGGATCAAGTTCTCCATCTACTCTCTCAGCACTAACTTTTCCTGAAACAATCTAAATGTGCTTTTGGCACCTCAGAAGTTGAGTACTTGGGTCATCTTGTTGGATAGCACGACGTCAGGGTGGATCCTAAAAAAATTGAAGCTATGCAAGACTTGGCTCACCCAAATACTCTCAAACGATAGCGTGGATTCTTGGTCTTAACAGGTTATTATCGCTAGTTTTTTAAGAATTATGGTAAGATTTCGGCCCCTCTCACTGCACTCCTTAAAAAGAATTCTTTCACCAGGACTCCAGCAGCTGCTCAGGATTTTCAAACCTTGAAGATTTCCATGTCCACCACTCTGGTCCTGACACTTACTCATTTCACAAAGACCTTTGTCTTGGAATGTGATGCTTCAGGGAAAGGAATTGGCATTGTCCTTATGCAAGAGGGTTGGCCTTTGGCGTTTACCAGCAGACAATTGTCTGAACAAAATTTGGGAAAATCAATATATGAAAATGAAATGTTGTCTATTCTGCATGTCATTGATCTTTGACACCCTTATCTATTGGGGCAATGCTTCCAAATTAAGACAGATCATCAAAGCCTCAAGTATTTTCTGGAACAACGCATTTCCTCCCCAGAGCAACAAAAATGGGTGAGTAAGCTCTTTGGATATGATTATGAGATCATTTACAATAAAGGAAAAGACAATGTGGTTGCGGATGCACTTTCCCAAAAATATGAAGATGAAGGGTCCCTTTTTTCTCTCTCCTTCATTGTACCAGATTGGCTCCAAGCTGTTCGCCAGGAATGGCTACACGATCCCAAAAGTTCGCATCTGATACAAAAATTGCAGTCCAATTCTCCAGTTTCCCCAGGGTACTCTTGGCTCCATGATGAGCTTCGATACAAAGGTCATTTGTATTTAAGTAAACAGTCAAAAATTAAATCCACAGTACTTTCTGAGCTTCATGCTACACCCACAACTGGGCACTCAGGGTTTACCAAAACCTATGACAGGGTCAAATGTTCTTTTTTTGGGGATGGTATGAAACATGACGTTCATAATTTTGTGGCTGAATGTGATGTATGCTAATGCAACAAGGGTGAAACAGTCAAATCTCCTGGCACACTACAACCACTTCCAATTCCACCTGCTATTTGGCAAGATATCTCTATGGATTTTATTGTAGGCTTACCTAAATCGAGAAATAAATCAAACATCATGGTGGTTGTTGATTTCCTTTCCAAGTATGCTCATTTATGTGCTCTTCAACACCCATTTACAACAACCACTGTGGCTCAACTTTTCATGTATTAGGTCTTCAAGCTTCATTGCATGCCACATTCTATTGTTTCTGATTGCAATCCAACTTTCACCAACAATTTTTGGCAAGAACTATTGAAGCTACAAGGCACCCAATTGCATCTTAGTGCAACTTATCATCCCCAGACTAATAGTCAAACTGAAGTTGTCAACAAGTGTTTGGAAACATATTTGAGGTGTTTTGCATCAGAAAAGAAAAATCAGTGGGCTCAATGGTTACCACTAGTTGAATGGTGATATAACACTTCATACCATACAACTACCTGCATGACTCCTTTTGAAGCAATATATGAACAAAATCCACCTTCAATTCTCTCATATTTACTGTGTGTCTCGAAGGTCTAGGAAGTTGACCAAATGCTTACAGTTCGAGAGGCTATTATCCATACCCTCAAAGAGAATTTGGTCATGACCCAGAATCGCATGAAGAAAAAAGCAGATCAAGGTCGCTCTGAACATCAATTTGCAGAAGGGGATCAGGTGTTTCTTTGACTGCAAATTTACAAGAAAAATTCCCTCAAGGCTGACCATTGTCAGAAACTGGCACCCAAATTTTATGGTCCTTATATCGTTCTCAAGTGTGTGGGATAGGTGGCCTATCAGTTATCTTTTCCCAGTCATTCTAAGATACATCCTATTTTTCATGTTTCTCGCTTAAAGAAGGTGATTGGAACTAGGTTCCAAACTCAAACCAACCTTCCTGAGTTGGATGAAGAAGGCTCCATTTGGATACAACCAGAAGCAGTTTTGGACCAGCGTGAGTGTCGCCTGCGTCAGTGAACCATCAAGGAAGTGTTATTTCAGTGGAAAGATAAAAGCCCAATATATGCCACTTGGGAACAAACTACCATTCTGCAACAATTTCCACATCTCAAGTCTTGAGGACAAGGATATTTTTAAGGGGGAGGACATGTTAGGGACCTAACCCCTCACATAGGTAGAATAATATATTCTGATGTAATAAAGGTCAATATTAATAAGGCCTATCAATAAGGAAGAATAAGTCGAATGTAAGAAGAACTAATAGAAGCTTCTACTTCTAGAAGGATCTTCCTCTAGATGGTTCTTTTGATAGACATATTTAGTATAAATAGGAGTCAAGGGTATGAGAACTGTTGTCTTGGATATTATTGTAATAGAGCTCTGCTTGACTAGAGGTTTCCCCCTTGAAGAGGCAAGTGAACATTGCTCTAAGTAATCAAAGTGATCTTTCTAGTGTTATTCTATTATCATTTCAGTATTATTGTGGTGTTGTTCTGGTTATATTGTTTTTCATCTACCATTTCTAGCATTTTATTTCTGTTCTGCATACTTTTTATATCTGGAATATTACACTTTCCTCCCAAAGAGGAAGTGTTATGGGTTCCTTCATTTGATGTGGGTGCATGGTGTGTTAGGGTCCTAA
>ML864597.1:8659-30155 GCA_009831015.1 Picea engelmannii | reverse complement strand
TGTATCATATTAAATGTGAAAGAGAGATTACAACCATGGCCTTGATGTTGTAAGGTCCCTTCCAACTGTCCTTCATTCCCCACACACTTCTTGCTCCAAGGATTCTGAGACCATGGATCTGATAGCTACTCACAATCTATCTTGACAAAGAAAATCTCAAAGCCACTCCAACCAAGCTAATAATTCCAATCCAACCAAAGCTAAGCTAACAAAAGCTAACTTTCTCCATGAGAGCTCCTCTCCTTCTATAAGTTGAAGAGGATAAGGTGAGGAGGTTAGGATGATCCCACTAAATAATTAAAGTGAGTAAGATCCAAACCATTCGGATGCCACCTCACCATGGAAGTTTCTCCTTCTAGAATATTCGAGAAAACGCTCGTTTTTCCCACGTGTAAGAATTCTCGCACCCTGCCTATAGAGCAGCCTGCGAACAGTTTGCACCCTAAGTGTGGGAAACCTGCGGGAATCAAGCATTCTCACACCCTAATACATAGGCAGCCTGTGAACTTCCTTTTTTATAGGGTTTTTACACAGGAAAATGCAACTTCTTTTCTCAGGAAAAGTTCTTCTCCCTTCTCTCTTCAGGAACTCAGGCCACTGAACCCTCTGCAACAGATAGGTTTACATCATTAACGGTCATAGGGATGATGAAAATAATGTGTAACAGAGAGCCACCCAAAGTATGAAGTTAGAACAGAGTGATAGCTGAAATACTTTGTCGAGTGTGTTTAGGGAACAAGGAAGAGTCGGTCGAAAACCTGCCAGCAAACAAGGAAATGCAATATAATAATATATCATCACTAAGGTAGGCATTCCCATACTCAGAATACAAATGACTCAAAGCATAAATGCTGACATGCAAAGATCCATGTCAAATAAGACAAGTCATGGCCACCAAACATACACTGTGGATCCATGCCATTATGACTCAAATCTAAACATAGCCACCAAATATACACTATGGATCTATGTGTTAAAGACTCAAATTTGAACATAGTCACCAGACATACTGTTATCACTGAAATTTCATCCACACATGGTTACAAGAACTCAACATGATCAAACAGTGATAAATTCATCCATGGACCTGAATTAATACCACAACATTCAAAAAGGTAAAAAAACTATATAAAGTAGTGAAAAATTGAAGAGCACTATGCATACATTGGGCGCACGCGTGCATGCATGAAACAACAATGCAGAATTTGCACACAGGTGCATGATGCGTGACTATTAGTGCAAAAAGTTGTGCACCTGCTAAACGACGCATTTATGAGAGTGGTCGGCCTCCCACCCACTTATGGTTCAACTCCCAAGCCGATTTGACCCTCAGATATGGACTGGATCTGACTGGTGGGCTAGTCAAAGACCTAAGAATGCCCTAATTGGCCTCTTTTCACACTACAAAGCAGTTAAACAATAACCCAAATGAATGCTATAAAAAGCCATGGATGCACCTCATTTTCTCAAGGAATTCAAAGTAATGTTATGCTGCCTCTATTGTCTTGAGGAATCCATCCTTGTCAAGAGCATATTGGCACCATAGCATTGGAAAATACACCTCACCCATTGAGTGGATTTGTAAAGAGTTCTTTCATCACCATTTTCCATTTTTCTTTGTTGTAAGAAGAGCTAGCTAGTGGGGGTCCAAGATCCCTCTGTAACAACTGAATATTTCTAAACATCATTAAATTTCATAAACACTTTATTGCGTAAAATGAAACATTAACTTCCTAGCATAACATTGATTTTCATAACAGTAACTTCAATAACTTAGATTTATCAATAAATATTGATTTCATGGCAGAATGAAGAAAATACATAACTTGACAAAGTACCTGGTTCTGATGCTAATTTTTGTTGCCTCTTTGCCTTGTTGTTTCCTTTCTGCTTTCTGATACATAGGTCAATCCTTCCACAAACGAGAAAATAACTGCCCAAAACTTTTGTCCTCCCTTCCAACTAGGAACACTACCTAGCTCCAGGATATCTATGGATATCCTGGCCCCCGTGCCCAAAACCTCCAGCAACTCGGTGCCTCAACTGATCAAAAGTCCCCACCAGAAAAATCTCTACTCATAGAAAATGTCATAGTCCTCTGAAAAATCCCTCCTCCGTCCCATGCTCTCCCATCAACCTTTCCCCCCTTCCCTTATTCCTCCTTCGCCGAATCATGCAGTTACTCCTCCAACCACCTCTGTGCCCGTCCCTTCTCCCCCCTTAAATGTTTTATCTTCTCTGGATTCATAGGCTCCCTCTCTGCATACGCAACCATTTTTTTAACATTTTTCATTGATCTTTTAAATTTATTTCTCAGGTCATTAAATGTGATCTGTAGTTAGATTATTACTTAGTTAACCACAATTATTTTCTTTAATTAATTTTACTTTGTAATCTTTAAGAATTTATCCAATTAGGGTCGTTACATACACCCACCCTTCAAGAAACTTCGTCCCAAAGTTAAGGTATCTGATGGTACTAAGGAAAAGAGCATGGTTCACACATTCACAACAAGTAACTGACATTATCAGTAAGTAAGTCAAGAAGCTCATACATACTAGTGTATATGTACAAGAAATGCATGTGTAGCTAGTACATGCAAATCTCGTGTATGTACTAATAATCAAAACTGTCATCCTTTAATAATTTATGTATGCATTCAATCCAATCAGCAAGACTAGTCTTTTATAAAAGACAACAATCAATTAATTGTGTGAGAAATCATTTAATTACTATTGTTCGGTTCAATAATTTATTTTAAACAACTATGGTTCAGTTACATAATAATGAATATTCATATATACACATTTCTCTCTCTTTTTTTTTTGAAGGGACGACATCAAATTCCACCACAAGACAGATCTCCACATGTCTCAACTATTACTACTCACCCTTCCTCCCTAACCTACTTCCAGCTCCATTCCTATCCTTCGTCTGCTAGACTATCTTGGAGCATCAACTATATTGACCTAACTCCAAATAGAACCCATAAGTGGAAGTTTCACTATCTCGACCAAGCTTCCCTAGCAGGCAACTGGCAGTCATCATCACACGTCTTGGGGAGCGTGAACTAGCACCGTTCTCCCATGACTTCAGGTTTCGGAGGATACACGGTGGGAAATGCCTCCACCCCTCCTAACAGAACCAGGGTCAACACCCTACAATGGAGGATACACGGTGGGAAATGCCTCCACCCCTCCTAACAGAACCAGGGTCAACACCCTACAATGGAGGATACACGGTGGGAAATGCCTCCACCCCTCCTAACAGAACCAGGGTCAACACCCTACAATGGAACATACAGGGGCACCGTGTTGCTAGAGGTTTTTTCATCGTTTATTCGGTTTCGGGCAGTGTTAGTACCAAAATCATGCACTAGTCCACATATCATAGCAATGTATCCAAATCAGTATAAATTTCACATACATTATTCATACCATAATGTTTCTCGGTTAGTGGTCCTGATATCCACTTTCATCATCTTTATCACTTGGCTATTTCATAGCCCATAACCTGCAGATTAGTCTGCAACACAAACTCATACCTTTCTATGCATTATCATCATATAATTTCATACTATCATCATTTCAATTTGGTATCCCCGTACCGATACATTAACATCAAAGTTTTCCAATTAGAATTTAGATTTCATAATATCCCATAATTCAATTCGTCACCCATTCACAAGATTATCATTTGCCCAAAATGGATTTCATCGCATCCAACATCATTCTAATAGTATTCAATAGTTTCACTTTCTCACAATATGTCAAATCATATACATCATCATCAATATCATTTAAACATTTGTAAAATTTACATTCACATAATAGATCACATTACATGCATCATCATTGATAACATTTAATCATTCATAAAAGTTCATAAGTTTAAAGTTTAAGTGTATCACTTAATAATTTCACTGTGACTAGGAAATAAAGTGTATAGGCCTCAAGTAATCCTGGTTGTTCAAGTCAAAAGGTGGTGTTACATACACCCCACCTTCGAGAAACATGTTCTCGAGGTGGTCAAAATAGTGAGGGATAGTCTCGCCATAGGGTCTCGACGTCCTCCCAAGTAGCAGATCCTGGACTATACTTGTCCCACTGGACCTTAACTTGATCTACGAGACGGTTTATGAGTTGTCGGACTCTACGTTCCAATATGCGTAATGGTTCTACCGTGAGGGTTCCCACGTCCGATACCTGCAATTCTTTCCAATTTAGTTTATGTGATTCGTCAGCAACATAATGACGTAAAACATATACATGAAATACATTATGAGTTTTATGCAAGTGGGGTGGCAGTACGAGACGATAGGCAACGAGTCCAATTTTCTCTTGGACCCTAAATGGCCCTATAAATCAAGGTGAAAACTTTGTCCCCTTTTTGAACCATATGGTACTCTTATTAGGCCTGATACGAATGAAAACTTGGTCCCCCACTTCATAATTTCGGTCGGTCCTGTGTGCATTCGCATAACTTTTCTGTCTATCCCGTGCTTCCTTTAGTCTCTGCCTAATCTGAATCACTTGTTCCTCCATTTCCTGAATCAATTCTGGCCCAACTGTTATTCGGTCTTCTAGTCTATGCCAACTCAATGGAGTTCTACATGGCCTCCCATACAAAGCTTCGTATGGTGGCATTCCGATGGAACTATGATAACTGTTATTGTATGCAAACTCTACCAAAGGTAGGTACTTCTCCCACTGGGTTTGATTATCCATCACATACATCCTAAACATGTCTTCCATAACTTGATTTACTCTCTCAGTTTTCCCATCTGTTTCAGGATGATAAGTTGTGCTTAAGTTCAACTGAGTCCCCAATGCTGACTGTAAACTTGTCCAAAACCTAGATGTGAATCTGGAGTCCCTATCTGAAATAATCTTCATAGGTATCCCGTGCAAACGGATAACCTCTCTTATGAACACTCGTGACACATCAGTGACATCGTAGGTGTCTCTAATCGGAATGAAATGAGAACTCTTGGTTAAATTATCCACTATCACAAGAATGGCATTGTGTCTATGAGATGTGAGTGGCAATCCTACAACAAAATCCATTGAGATGACTTCCCATTTGGACGTATGAACATCATGTGGTTGTAGGAGTCCTGCCAGGTGATGGTGGTCAGCCTTCACTTGTTGACACTCTAGGCATCTGGCGACGAAATGGGCTACATCACGCTTCATGCCTACCCAAAAGAAGAGTTTCTTCATCTCTGCGTACATCTTCTTCACACCCAGATGTGCTCAATAAAGTGCTCTATGGGCTTCCTTCAGTATGATGCTTTGAATAACCTCGCGTTCTTCATGGAGGTACTGGAACTGTGCACAACATAAAGATGGAATCGTACCTCTTACCATAGCTGAGGGTGAGCTCCACAACGTGTACATACAGGGGATTAATTCCCAATATTTCAAAGAGACTGGACTCCAGGTCCTGGATCTTGTCAGTGGCCATATCAATATACTTTGTCTCTGCGAAACAAACTGGAGCATATACAGCAATAACCAACGCTAGTAAAGTTCTAAGAACGACGGTGAGGATGTGAGCCATGGAAAGGGAGGCTCAGGAAGCCTCTGGACAGAGCAAAGGAAGATTTGTGGAGGAGAAAGACTAATGCGAGGAAAGTCCCAGCGGATGAGAAAGTGAGACAGAGGAAGGACGCGTAGGGAGTCGAAGGGCTGACATGTGTAGAATTTGGGGGTTAGATACGAGGGAGCTTGAGAAAGCCAGACGAGAACGTGGAACCCATGCGGTCCCAAACCCTTGGGTATACGTTCAATTATTTATATATATATAATATAAAGTGCTAAAAATAATTTAGTATAAATGATTTATATATAAATAAGGTCAACTTAGTTTAAATTTAAAGTGAAGATAATTTGAGTTAAATTAGTGTAATAATAATTTTAAAATTAATTATTTTATTTAGTGTAAGGTTAATCTACCTTAAAGTTCGATGTTAACCAAGCTTAGATGCTTCATCCTAACCCAAACCTAGCCAATTCCCCTAATGGAGTAATGTTTGTTTACAGACAAGTAAAGAAAACTTACGCCTAACCCTGTTTCTAAGTTTAAGTAGCACCAATTTGAAATGTCCTGGAACTCACCCTGATAACTTTGGGGTGATGCAGGTTAAGTCATACAAGATGGTAAGGACTCGAAGGGGTCGAGGCAGGGGAGCGTCGTCACAGGCACCACCAACGCCAACCACCCCATCAACACCACCAACACCATCAACACCACCAACACCACCAACACCACCAACACCATCGCCCGAACTAGCCCTCATACTGCGCTCGTTGGAAGCCATTAACGAGACTTTAAAGGGGCGCCAACTAGCAGGGACTGAAGTGGAACTCCCACCGTCTGGGACGGGTAATCCAGAAGCATCAAGGAACTCAAGGGGAGAATTTCTACTTGAGGACATCACACGAGAGTTGCAGAAGATCAAACTTCCGGAGTTTGCCGGAGGTCGTGCCAGTGAACGCGCGGAAGCGTGGTTGGAAGGCATGACAAGGTGTTTTTCCTTAAGAGACTATGCATCCAACTCGAAGGCAAAGATCACAATTTTTCAGTTAAGTGACAGTGCCTTAAACTGGTGGGGCAACTTGGAAATACAACTACACCTTACCCCAGACACAGTATCTTGGGAAATTTTCGAGGAGAGGTTTCGAAGGAAGTATCTACCAGCATACTACGAGGAACAACAAGTAGGGGAATTTCATGCCTTAGTACAAGGAAACAGGACTGTAGAAGAATACGAGATCAAGTTTATGGAACTGGTCAAGTATGTTTCTTATATCTACAATGACCAGCGACAGGCAGAGCGCTTCGTTTATGGATTGAACCCGAAGATAAGAGATATGGTGCGGATGTGGAAACCGTCTTCAGTAGTGGAGGTGGTAGAAAGTGCGCGTTATGCGGAAGAACACATGAACTTAACAGGGGGTACAAGATCGACATTTACGCATCACCCTGGATTCGTAGGAAAGGCCCCGAGGACATTTCCTAGGGGAGGGGGCTCAAGGCCACCACCATATGGTAACAGGGTCGTGCCAAGGACCATAGCTGCAGGGATTTCAATGGAAGCTATTGCAACATCTCGTTCATCGCCAACGGTGTAGACAGGTCCACGACCATCTCGGGGAACAACTAGTAGGGGAAGGGGTTCCAGGGGAAGGAACTCATTTCAAAGACAGACACATAACAATGCACAGGTTCAATCTGGTGTTACCTGTTGGGGATGCGGGGGACCCCATTACCAGCGTGACTGCCCGGAGTTACAATCAGGGTTCGTGCATAGAGAAGGAAAGGCACCGATGGGGAGAGCAAGTAGCAACCATCAGATTTACGCAATGGTTAACAACTGCTAGGCCGAACATCAATCCACCGTAGTGGAGTCATCAGGTACGCTAAATCATATTAATTCTAAGATTTTGTTTGATTTTGGTGCGACAGATAGTTTCATTTCACCATCTGCATTAGAAAAGAGTGGGCTGACAGCCTATGAGCACGATGACTTTAAACAAGTCGAAATGGCTTCGGGGGAAAAACAAGTTGTAGGACCTAGTGTTGATAATTGTATAGTAGACCTAGGAGTGTGCTCTACTAGGTTTAAAGTATACGTCACTGCCCTTGGGGCATATGACCTAATCATTGGAATGGATTGGTTAGCATCTCATCGAGCTTTGGTAGATTGTTTCACAAAGAGGGTGCTTTGTATTGATGATCAAGGAAGACCAATAGAAATCCAAGGTGCACAGAGAAAAGTGTCATTACGTTTTATATCAACTATGAAGGTCAAGCGATGATTGAGACAAGGGTGTCGAATTTATGTAGTAGAGGCAGTGAAAGAAAGGAAGGGACCCTCATTGGATCAGTACCCAGTTTTGTCAGAATTTCAGGATGTTTTTCTGAACGAGTTACCAGGGTTACCTCCGGGGAGGGAGCTTGATTTTACTATTGAGATAAAACCTGGTGCAGAACCAATATCCAAAACTCCGTATCGGATGATGGTGCCGAAACTTTGTGAATTACAAATGCAGTTGAAGGAGTTACTAGACTTGGGGCTAGTAAGACCCAGTGTCTAACCTTGGGGCGCACCGGTAATTTTTGTAAAGAAGAAGGATGGATCCTTACGATTGTGTATAGACTACAACAACTTGAACCATGCTACAGTGAAAAATAGGTACCTAATGCCGCGAATAGATGACCTCTTCGATCAGATGAAAGGAGCAACGATATTCTCAAAGATCGATTTGCGATCTGGGTATCATCAGTTAAGGATTAAGGAAGGTGATATCCCAAAAATTGCCTTTCGAACTCGGTTTGGACATTACGAGTTTGTTGTAGTACCTTTTGGATTGACTAATGTGCCAACAGTATTCATGAGCCTCATGAACGACGTATTCTAGAAGTACTTAGATCGATTTGTACAAGTTTTTCTAGACGACATTCTCATCTATTCCAGGAATGAAAGAGAACAAGAGGAACACTTGCGGATAGTGTTGTCTTGCCTTAGGGAGAACAAATTGTATGGGAAGTTTTTGAAGTGTTCCTTCTTCTAGAAAGAGATCCACTATTTAGGTCATCTCATTTCAGGCAAAGGAATTTCGGTCGACCCAGAAAAGGTAAAGGCCATTCTGGAATGGCCAGTGCCGAAAAGTGCACATGAGGTGAGAAGCTTCATGGGGCTAGCGGGCTATTACTAGAGATTTGTGGAAGGATTCTCAAAAATAGAAAAACCCATCACCACTTTGCAACGCAAGGGGATCAAGTATGAGTGGACAGAATATGTAACAACTAAATATTTCTAAACATCATTAAATTTCATAAACAATTTATTGTGTAAACTGAAACAATAACTTCCTAGCATAACATTGATTTTCATAACAGTAACTTCAATAACTTATATTTATCAATAAATAATGATTTCATGGCAGAATGAAGAAAATACATAACTTGACAAAGTACCTGGTTCTGATGCTAATTTATGTTGCCTCTTTGCCTTGTTGATGCCTTCCTGCTCTCTGATACACAGGTCAATCCTGCCACAAACAAGGAAATAACTTCCCAAAACTGTTGTCCTCCCTGCCAACTAGGAAAACTACCTAGCTCCAGGATATCTATGGATATCCTGGCCCCTGTGCCCAAAACCTCCAGTAACTCGGTGCCTCAACTGATCAAAAGTCCCCACCAGAAAACTCTTTGCTCACAGCAAATGTCATAGTCCTCCAAAAAATCCCTCCTTCGTCCCATGCTCTCCCGTCAACCTTTTCCCCCTTCCCTTATTCCTCCTTCGTTGACTCATGCAGTTACTCCTCCAACCACCTCTGTGCCCGTCCCTTCTCCCCCCTTAAATGTTTTATCTTCTCAGGATTCATAGGCTCCCTCTCTGCATACACAACCATTTTTTTAACATTTTTCATTGATCTTTTAAATTTATTTCTCAGGTCATTAAATGTGATCTGTAGTTAGAGTATTACTTAGTTAACCACAATTATTTTCTTTAATTAATTTTACTTTGTAATCTTTAAGCATTTATCCAATTAGGGTCGTTACACCCTCCCTTGGAGGAAGAAGGGACTCATAGTCCCCTTTCTTCTTGGTACTTTGTTTTCACTAATAGATCAGCCTCAAACATTGGTGAAATGGGTCTTATGGTTCTTTTTGTTTCTATGTCCCTATGCTCATGAATTTAGTTTTTATTGCATCTCTTAGTTTAATTAGTAATTGTAGATTTTATTTTCTTTCCCTAACTCTTTTCCTTGTAGTTTTCCTGCTCAGCAGACCCAACTGAGCTTGTAAGCACCTCTATTTTTCTCACCAAGGTGACGAAAGAGGCGCAATAGATTGGTGACTCCACTGGGGAAAGGTATCAATTTCCTACCTCATTTGGGTTTTTCTTTCTCTTCTTTTAGTTTGTTTAACTTGCAGGTGCACTAATCGGCCTAAGCCGACCTACCAACCAGTCAATTCCAAGTTGAATTGAGAGAAATCCATTCTGATTTTTCATTCTCGGTCGTGTGCCATTTATGCACGGGTTCTTAGGCCCACAAACATGCATCGTGTGCCCATGTGCCTGATTCACAATTATGTTTTTCACACGTGGGCCTGTTGACTTGTCTCTGTTCGCGTGCATGCACTCTGCGTGCCTCTATCTCCACTGGGACCCGCGCATCTGTGAAAATTTTCATATTGTAAAGTTGTTGAGATGTGGGGAAGGCCATTTTCCTTCTTAAAAATGATGTCAAGCATGTTTTAAAGCTGCACCACACTTAGTCCCCTCATCATATAAAGGGGTTAGTCAAAAAACACATAGGCACTTAGGAGGATAAAATCAATTTCCCTTCTTTGTTTTTTGCCACATGGATGGCTTGTTTTGACTCACAAGATAAGTTGGAAATCATTTTTAATCACATTTAACTTGCATTGGGAGTAGAAGTTGAAAAACAATCACTTAGTATGCTCTTCTCTTGCACCTCCAAGCGATCTTGAGAATCAAAAAAAGATTGTGAAACAATTTCATCTCCCTTAAGAACATTAAAACCTTTAGGAGAGGACAACAACCCTTCTTGTGAATCCTCGTAGTTTACTTTTTCAAACACATCTTAATATTGTAACGGGTCCATACATGCCCACATGCTACAAAGATAGGATAGTGTTTGAATTTTTGCTTTCTTAGATCAAAACACTAGGGAAGTTTAAAGGTTTTGTAATGGGCCCATACATGCCCACATGATCAATCTAGGATAGTTTCAAATATTTTCTTAGATTACATCACAATAGGGAGTTAAAAGGGATAGTAACGGACCCACATGTCCACATGCTAGCTTCCTAGGGACTTTTGAATTATGCAAGGTTGTACCAAAGGCACTTAGTTAATTAGGTAATCAAACACTTGTAAGGACCAAGTGAAGTCCACATGCAACAAGGTGACATGTAATTCACTAAAAATTGGCACACTTTCACTCACACACAAAAGTCACTTATCACTCACATAGCTTCTTATTGAAATGTGAAGGTCAAAGTAAGTTTCCTCCAAAGGGATTCCGAAAACACCCCACCCTTTTCTTGATGAAACTATCCACTCCCATTTTTAATCAACGAGGTTGGTTTGCACCCCCAACCTCCCAAAACAACTACATCTAAAATCTTTCTAAAAACTCACTAAGTTTTCCTCCACAGGAAGAAACTTTTTAGTCTAGGTAGGATTTCGGGGATAGGCATCCAAATAACTCCCCCTTATTTGGTTCTCACATTATCAAAACATAGAAGTTGTCAAATAGGGAACTGAAAATCCTCCAAGTCAAGTGTTCCTAATACCATAAGGCAGAGAAATACCTGTGAAGGGTTGAAGGCCGAGGTCTGGTTGTTCTGTGTGTCCCCCCTTGAGGCACCCACCTCTTGGACGGGATCCAACCCATGACCCATTTCTTAGGCCGAAAATCTAAATGTCGCACTTTGTCCGAGGTACCTAGTGACCAACTTTAGGACATCTACCCAGGTGGCAATTGTGGGCTGAAATTGCACCTTGATTGGATTTTTTGTGGCTATTGGGAAATATCGCCAGCTCTTTCAGGATATGCCCCCTTTACCCCTCATTATAACCAATTATTCCATCCTTCACTAGTTTCTCTTCCAGTGACTTCAGACCCCACTGTTGAGTACTATTGGAAGGTCCAGTGCTATTTGAGAGGAAAGACGTTACATCTTCTAGGACACACACATTTTATTTCTTTTGATTCCCCATGTGGAAAAAACCCACTTGCCCATATATATGCTTCTTTGTCAAAAACATTTTACGTATGATGCACATCTGATTACAGTTTAATTTGGATATATATATTGTGTAAACATTCAACGCAAAGGCTCTTGTTTCTATATTACTCTCACCACTCTTTGCACACATTCACATAGCTATTCTGACATCATAGGGGAACCAAAGAACTCCCATCGTTCACGACGCTTGCTAAACCTCCCTCCTATCTTAGGAGGAGTGTCTGGTCGTGCTCGCTCATCATCACCTCCTTCACACACTCCTGTGAGTGCTACTATTTTAGGATCATCTTTGCTTGGTTCTTCATTACTTGGGTCCTCTTCCCAAGGTCATCCGTTCACTCTCTCTCCTTTACACGGAAGTGGGGGACCCACTTCCTCTCAAGGAGGAAGCACCAACCCACCTAGCCCCCCTCAAGGGTCAGTTTCACAACACACTATGGCCGAAGCTAATCCTCCCCCCCCCCAACTGCATATGCCATATTTGGCCTCTCTCAACATACTGGATCTCAGCAGACTCACCAATGATCCTATATTGCATGATCCCACATGGCCTGCAATGCCAACAAAACTACCTTCAGACATACCAAAGTTTGAAGGAAAGGTAGGCGATGACCCTGCCAACCATGTCACGACCTTTCACCTATGGTGCTCCTCCAATAGCATTATGGATGATTCCATCAGACTGCGCTTATTTCAACGCACACTCACTGGCCCATCAGCTAAATGGTATGTCGAAGAAAAATCAGGGTCCCATGCAACTTTTGAGTCATTGGACAAATAATTGTTGACCTTCTTCCAATTACCCATCCACCACAACAATGGTCTAGAACAAATTTCTAATTTCAAACAAACCTCGGCCACACACATCGCTGACCACATTCATGAGTGGTGTAGGAGACGTAGTTTGTGCAAAGCAGAAACCACCAAGCAACAATGTCTCGACTAGTTTCTTAGATCACTTGTCTCTCTCCTTGGTAAGGATGTAGCTTCCACCTTCCCTCAATCTGAAGAGGAAGCCATCAGTAAGGCCCAACAGTATGACCTCATCTATGCACAGTCAAGGTACTTATGCACTGTACTTCATGATCTTCCAAAACCTGTTCCATTTGGTCAAGACAAACCTAGGATGTCTCACTCAGCAGACAGACTGATTGGTGCCACCACTCACCATGGTCCACAAACCCAACCACCATTGATGTATGGAACACCTCAATACCCTCTGGCATATGGGGGGACTTCTTATTACCCCCCACCCCCTTATCAACAACCATACTCTGTTGCTATACCTCCACCCATTAGTGGACCACTGCCTGCACCCCCCATACATCCACCTATCCAAAAAACCTCTGGTACCACCTCTACCTCATCTTATAGTACTAGTGAAATAACTATTCCTTCCTATGTACCTTATGGATCAGTACCACCATAGAATTCATACTTCCCATTTCCTGGTCCTCCACAACCCATGACTCCCCCACATCCTCATGCAGGGGTGAATTTTGTTCAACCCTCTTCTATTCAACAATACCAAAGTTTTGAAAAATTGAATACAACCAATCCAACCCATCCATTGAACAATTCCAAGAAGAAAGGATGGAATAGGAATAACAACATCCCAGGTCAAGGCGAGAATCAACCCCCACAACACCAACCCACTGGGGGCAACCAGAACCAAGGGAACCAAAACCCCCAAGGGGGAAATAATAATAAACGCCAAGGGAAAAATAACAATAATGTTAAAACCATCTTCCCTTGCTCCCTTTGTGGTGAGTATGGCCATTACACTCATCATTGCCCCCAAATCGCTGATTTCAAATGGTTGAAAGACTCTGGTGGTCTTCCCCCTTCTCTAGCATCGCCTGCCCCTCAGCAGGCACCACAACAATATGTGCAACAACCCCCTCCTGCCGTGCTGCAAAATCCTATTCCACATCAGGGTGTGATCAACACCCAATAGGACACACAACATCCCTCACCTCAGGTGGGACAATACCTCAATCCCAACAATCCAGTAGATCGCACAATTCTCCTCACTAGCGAGGAAGAAATCCTTCTGCAAACATGTAATCGTCAGTATCATGCACCTGCTGAGTCTCCTCCTCTCCCTCCAGAGACCAACCATACACTGATGGGACCCCCATTGGTGATCCCTCACCCTTCCGCTGAACCACCGCTTCACATCCCTTGCATCCCATTGCGCAAGAATGTCCACAACCCACAGGCTAGGGCAGATCATAACTATAGTTTGGTAGATGACTTAGTGCAATCCCCGACTGCCATGTCAGTATTGGAGGTCCTCTAGACTTTTCATACTTAGTGGAAATCATTACTTTCCACCTTGAGGGAAGTCGACCCTACAGATACCCGACTCATCACCTTTGATATTGACAGCGGAGAACCCCGTCTTCCCACCTTGATCACTTTTAAAATACCAATGAAAATACGGAACATCACAGTTCATGGGTGTATCATCGATGAAGGTGCATATACATGCATTATATCCAAAACAGTATGGCAGAATATTGGTTCCCACAAACTCATTCCCTCTGCCATCACCTTACGAGCTTATGACAGATGACCATCCTCTCCTAAAGGGCTCTTCCAAAATTTCCCCATCGAACTCGGGGGAAAGACTATTCTCATCGATATCGAAGTTGTCGATGCCCCTCTCGATTATAATATCTTGTTTGGTCATAGCTGCATGTACGCTATGAAGGAAGTGGCCTCTTCCATATTTCGAACAATGATGTTCCCTCACAATGGGAAGATCGTTACTATTGACCAAGTCTCACATTATGAGCCTAATCCATCTGCCAACATCGATAACATTCTTCCTCTCATCTACACAATCCATGACACATATCCACTCATCGAGATGGGTCCTAGGATTTTTAAAGATCCATCCTTGTTAGGGACGTATCATGGAGCACCACCACTCCTTCATACTGATAATCAAGTATGCATCATATCATCTAATGGAACTCACATAGAGGATACCCTTCCTCCTACAGAGGCTTCCATCATCTCTAATGTCCCACTCATCGCAGAACCCCCTCCTCAAGAACCTCCTGCACACTCATCGACCCCACCAGTCCATGATTCCACCTCTCCCCAAGGACATATTCCAGTTTGGGAGACAGTTCCTCAAGTCATCAATCTAATTCCCTTCTTTTACCCTCCACCCAGTATCGAAGCTTTTTAGGTAGCCACAACACTCACACTACCTAATATGGTGTTAGAAATCCCAGTTTGGTATTTTCACCCACTAGAGATGGTCCCTCGACCATCCCTCCCACCCCAAAAAGAAGGAATCCCCATGACGATTCCCATTCTTACTCCCACCACACCCCCACTCACTAACCCCCCTGCCATAGTTGGGGGCAGGAGAAAGAAGAAGGATCCCATAGCTCCACTTCCTCCACACATCCCACCACCTTGTGCCCTATGTGAGAAAGAGGGACACCAAACCAACAACTGCCCATCTCTACCAGAGTTACGGAATTTGATTCCACTCAATCACACTCCCCCAACACTAGCCACTACAGCTAGTCCTGCCACTACTACCCCCCCTTCTAGTAGTAAAGGGTTGAGGACCAAATATTCTTGTGCTATATGTTCATAGTATGGCCATTATACCCATCATTGCCTGGCCCTGCCACACTTTTGGAAGACATTAGCCGCAGTATGCCAGAACTTCCAGAACAACCCTAGTCCTGCTACGTCCTCCTCAACAAATATCACAGACATCTGTTATGTCACCACTTCAGTCAATGAATGTATGAGATGTCCTTGCTCTCTCTGCGATTCATTAGCTCATTTTACATACCAGTGTCCTATGATCCTTGAATATAGGCAATGCCAATTGACCCTTCTTCAACGGCCCGTAGAGACGATAATTGGCATTACCTCGTCACTAGTCGACCTTCATGTCACTTCTCCTGAACCTGAGGCCCTTCCAATGTCTCCATGGTTCTTAGATGACTTATCTGAGGATTCACCCCCCAACCCCCCCAACTCTCCTACTCATTCCCCAACAGACATTCTACACCCAACCACCACGGGTACCCCTTAGTACTTCAATATATAGTTTATGTTGAGTGAACCCTCACCATCTCCTAACTTCGTTCCCCTTGCTTCTTCACCAGGGGGAAACCACACAAAAACGGTCATCGACCCCTTGTATTCTAGACACTTCCAATGTGACGAGGAAATACTTGAAGAGTTAAACCACCCAGACCTCCCTTGGGATGTGCTACACCATTGCGCACTCTTTTCTCCACAGGAAGCCTCGATGCCTCCTAACCAACACCCCATTTACGCGGTCGAAACCAAGGACTTTATCCCATCAGGGCCTATCGACTAGTTCAAAAACCCTATTCCTGCCCCAGGTGATTTTGAAGAAGGAAACATGGCCAACATTTCCCCCACCATTAAAATCGACATTTCCATTAAAAATGGCATCGTCGAAGAAATCACCATTGGAGCTGCTTGCACTCCCCAGGAAATCACGACATATAAATCCCTCTTCCAGGAATATAGGGATATTTTTGCCTTGTCATACATGAAAATGCCTGGCCTCGATCCCTCTATTGTCGAACATCGCATCGACACCTGGCCCGACATTACACCAGTCTACCAAAAAAAATGACCGCTACATCCATCCAAAGCTACGACCATCAAAGCCGAAATTGACAAATTACGTGCTGTCGGTTTCATTTACCCCATCGCCTATACCTCATGGGTTTCCAACCCTATACCCATTAAAAAAAAATAGGGCACTATCCGCGTTTGCACTGACTTTAATGATCTCAATCACTCATGTCCCAAAGACAACTTTCTAATGCCTTTCATCGATCAAATTATCGACAACTCTGCAGGACACGAGGCTCTATCCTTTATGGGTGGATTCTCTGGTTATAATCAAATTTAGATTCATCCCACCGATCAATATAAAACCACATTCACTACCCCATGGGGTACTTTTGCATATCGTGTCATGCCTTTTGGCTTAAATAATGTCAGCACAACTTTCCAGTGGGCCATGACATACATCTTTCATGATTTGGCCCATATCATCCTCGCCTACTTGGATGACCTCACAGCTCGATCCAAGAAACACACCCAACATCTAGATGATTTACGAATCATCTTTCAACGGTGTCGTCAGTACAACATCCACTTGAATCCCCTCAAGTGTGTGTTCTGTGTCACCACAGGGCGCCTCCTCGGCTTTATCGTTTCTCAAAGTGGTATTACCGTAGACCCTCTCAAAGTCCAGGCTATCACCAAAATTCCACCTCCCCGAAATTTACGCCAACTTCAGAGCCTACAGGGAAAAGCTAACTTTCTTAGACACTTTGTCCCAGATTATGCCATACGCACACACAGTTTCCTTCGCTTACTACGTCACGGCATCCCATTTCATTGGGACAACCATGCCCAACAATCATTTGACGATCTTAAAACTGCACTTTCAAATGCACCTGACTACAATCATGACTATATCCTGTACGTATCAACATCGGCTGTATCAGTAGTTGGCGTTCTCGAACAACTCGGTGATGACAATCATGAACATGTCATTTATTATGTTAGTAAAAACCTCTCAGGGCCACCCTTGAATTATAAACACGAAGAGAAACTTGCTCTTGTAGTCGTCCTCAGAGTCTAGAAACTGCGCCACTACATTCTTCTTCGCACAACAAAGGTCGTCGCAGATTCCAACCCTATGCAGTAATTGCTCAACCGTCGGCAAGTTAACGACAAATTTACTCGATGGATCATTATCCTTGAGGAGTACAACCTTGAGTTCTCAACACCTAAGATTAAGAAGGCCTTCGTTCTCGTCGAACTTGTCACAACCCTCCCCTCTGACACCACCAGTGCCCCTATCAACACCAACTTTCCCTACGAACATCTCTTTTACATCACTTTGGATGATCCTTGGTACGGTGACCTCCTCGTCTATATCCACACTCAGAAGTTTGGTAACCACCTTTCACGAGATGATTGTCATCGTATTCACCATCGGATTCCTCATCCTCTCTAAATCTCCAAATCTCCTCTGAAAACTGCTCGTCCAGTCACTATTGCAGCAGGTACAAATGAGGTGGCAATGTGGGCCTTATAGCTATATATAGGCCTTTTTTCCAAACTTCCACTCACTATTCCAGGAGCCCACAGTATTCGTTTCTTGATCCATCTTTAGCCACTGGATCAACATCCCGTCATCTACATCACAGTAGTCCCTGGGCCTCTTTTCATCCTGAGCCCCCGGGGCACCTTTTTTTTTCATACCTTGGTCAGGTACGCATGCACATATTCACGCTTATCAAATACATGCTCATATATTTGATTCTCTTCAGATATTGTTCACTTTGGGTATTTGGTTTTTATGTGTGCAGGTACTTGATCATCATACATCGGCACAACCCCTTTAGGTATATACTCAACACTGGCATGTAGTCTTTCCCTCTTTATCGCACCTACATTTCCAGTCAGACCCTCTGAAATTTGCCTCTAGGATCCCCATTCCCAGCTCTGCAATACCCACACCTCCATTTGTATCTTTGGTACTATCACCTGGTAGAATTCTTACCCACATGAGTTGTCCCATTCATAGCACCTTCTGCCACTTCTGACACTCATGTTCTTTTTCAAAAACCCTTTAGGGATGGGAGTCCCGATAGTATTTCATCATGTCACAAATCAACCACATACTCCTTCTCCTCATTTTGCTAGCTTTCCCACATGGACTCCCAAATTATCTCTTCACGGTTCTATTTTTTGCCTGCACCTCCGCAATATCATGAATCCTCCATTTCATCCACAATCAGTTTGCCCATCTGCAAATCTCCCTTCATTTCACCTACCTCATACAGAAACTCACCAATGGGGCCCCCACCCTTCATCAGCTTTCCAAGCAAATTATGCCCTGCATGGGACACCCATATCACACTGGGGCACCCATTTCTGTATTTGTACATTTCTCCCCAAAATTATTCTTTATTTATTGTACAAACGCCTTTATTTCCAGTCATTACATTCCCTTTTTGTCATCACCTTTGGGTCAACTACTTTCCTTTTTTGTCCAACCGCAACCCATGTCACCCTTGGTTGGAGAACTACTTTTCATCCACCCTTGCCGGCATCATCCATATCTTTAGAGTACCCCATAGGTCACTTACCACTTCCTTATGAATTTGTTCACCTTGTCCCGCCTCTGGCACAACTTATCCCCGGTCTTGTCGTCCATCTGACACTCAACCTCGTTGAACGGTTGCGACCACTTTTTCTCTCACACATACTCCAACCAAGGGCAGTCTTGAATATTCCCACATCTTGACTTCGTCCATGTACCTCTGCCACTTCCTCACCTCAGTATATTTCACAAAGCCATGTGCTTCTGGGAGTTGTGTCCCCCTTTTTTGTCGACATCAACACAGTTTCCAAAAGGGCGACAATATCTTGATTCTCATTATCCACTCAATGAGAGATCTCGGACGACACAGGGTGAAACACCATTGCTCCCTATTGTCGTTGACCCCCTTAACATTCGATGCCAACACTTTCTCATGTTACGATGGGTCTTACTTTGCGACTATTGCAGTTAGTTCTTTTATTTTCCGAAGACCCTTGAACTTGGGAGGGCCATCAATGCCCACATAATCGCTGCTACTTATTACCACGATCACTGCCTACTATTCAGAGAATGTTCATTTGCAGACTTATCTTCTACCTGTATCACAACCGACCCCGAGGGTGTTGTAGTTTTCTACAACAACACTTCAATCATCTTTTTTTTCAGAGTTACATGACACGAGCATGGGGCATGCCCGCCTCGTTTGTACACAGTTTTATATTTTACACACCTCATGGAAGGTCAGGTCCTACTGGTTCCTTTTTCCCTCCAAGGGATCGCTCTAGATGATCCCACTATTTCTCTCTCTTACAAAAACATTCTCAGTAGAAGAAACATTGATGGATTTTAGCTATACATATGATCCTAACCTCATCCATCAGGGGGCATCTGTTATCACTAAAATTTCGTCCGCACATGGTTACAAGAACTTAGCATCGTCAAACAGTGATGAAGTCATCCATGGACCTGAATTAATACCACAACATTCAAAAAGGTAAAAAAACTATATAAAGTAGTGAAAAATTTAAGAGCGCTATGCAGACATTGGGTGCGTGCGTGCATGCACGGAACAAGAATGCAGAATTCGCGCACAGGTGCACGATGCGCAACTGTTAGCGCAAAAATCTACGCACCTGATAAACGATGCATTTATGAGAGTGGTCGGCCTCCCACCCACTTATGGTTCATCTCCCAAGCCAATTTGACCCTCAAATCTGGACTGGATCCGACTGGTGGGCTAGTCAAAGACCTAAGAATGCCCTAATTGGCCTCTTTTCACACTACAAAGCAGTGAAACAATAACCCAAATGAATGCTATAAAAAGCCATGGATGCACCTCATTTTCTCAAGGAATTCAAAGTAATGCTATGCTACCTCTATTGTCTTGAGGACTCCATCCTTTTCAAGAGCATATTGGCACCATAGCATTGGACAATCCACCTCACCCATTGAGTGGATTTGTAAAGAGTTCTTTCATCACCATTTTCCATTTTTCTTTGTTGTAAGAAGAGCTAGCTAGTGGGGGTCCAAGAGCCCTCCCTTGGAGGAAGAAGGGACTCATAGTCCCCTTTCTTCTTGGTGCTTTGTTTTCACTAATAGATCAGCCTCAAACATTGGTGACATGGGTCTTATGGTTCTTTTTGTTTCTATGTCCCTATGCTCATGAATTTAGTTTTTATTGCATCTCTTAGTTTAATTCTTAATTGCAGTTTTTATTTTCTTTCCCTAACTCTTTTCCTTGCATCTGTCCTGCTCAGTAGACCCAACTGAGCTTGCAAGAACCTCTATCTTTCTCACTAAGGTGACGAAAGAGGTGCAACACATACAATGTGGATCTATACAACAGTACATGTGTCGAAGTCGAACATGTGAGTACATGTGTCGAAGTCGAACATGGTAGAAACCACTTGATTACCGGTCATTAGTATATACCATTAACAAGTGCGAGATAAATCACCATTAATTTCAATGACTCCCAAGGTACACTAGTACAATCCAACGAATGTGAATAAATGAGCTGAAGTCGAACACTCGGTGGAATCTCCTGATCAGGGGTCAATAATGAAAACCCATTGTCGAAAGCGAGGAAACCTGCCATTAAGGCATGCAAGTTCCAAGGTACCAATTATTTTCTAAGTCTAATTCCTAGATAATGAGTTGAAGTCGACAGGAAAAGACTCGTCACAGAAGGGCCTTAATGTATCCCACATTAATGACATGAAATAAGTAACAAGATTTGATGTAGATCAGAGTAACAAGTGATTCAGGACTGACTCAAGGATGGCCAATGCAATAGAAGGCTTAAAGACTGCAGAAATGGTCGACACAATAGAAGGCTTTCTGGGTTGAACTTCTCTTTGAACATATTGACGACACGACAACTGTCTTGGAAACACTAAATAAACAACAGGGATCACATACCAATTTGTAATCTTATAAAGGAGTATGATCAGGAGACAAGTGGATTTTCCAACCTAGACACAAAGCGAGTGAAAGGGTGTCATGTTCAAAAGTGACTCTTCCATGGAATATAGGTTTAGACACAATTCTTTCCCAATTTTC
>WSFP011425080.1:0-22414 GCA_009831015.1 Picea engelmannii | reverse complement strand
TCGCTCACCAGATGCTTTCTTCAAATACTTTATCGAGCGTGAAAATAACAAGGTCGCTCGGCTATCTTTTCATGTTTAGAGAGTCTGAAAAGATCTTAAAGAGGACTCCAGGGAGGTTCCTTTTTAGTGTAACCTTGTTGAGCCCGAAAAAGTGATAAAAGTATGCTCGATCGCGTTCTCATGTATTTTCGAGTGAGAGAACGGACAAAGACCACGCTCGAGGTTTTATACAAAAACCATAAAAAACAATCAAAACATGCGCTCGAAAAAGAAAAATTATGTCTGCATCCATATATATGAACATCGAAGTCATTACACCTACAAAAGTTACACTCAAAAGAACATTAGGGTTTAGGTTTTAATCAATAAATAATTATAAAATATTCAAATAACATGGTAAAAGTAAATATAAAGAAATAAAAACTCTTTTTACCATATCATTTTCACTTTTCACTATTTGAGCCCAAAAACCCCTCTTTTACCCTCAAAGTTTGGCGTCAGATTGTAGGAGTTACGAGCATCCATTCAACAAGTCGTCAGTGACAGTGAGGTAGGCTCTTTGTCCTCTACTCTTTCATGGTTTTATTTTGCATTTTCATTGGTTAAAAACTCATTTTTGGGTTGGTTTGGTGAGCCCTACTTGCACTCATCCATTCTCGCAAGTGGGCTACACGAAACTTGCGAGAATGGGTCATTCTCGCAGGTGAGCCCACAACAGCATGTGAGGTTCTCACACTGTACCTAAAGGGCACCTGCGAGAACCGCAAAGAACAATTTTTTTTAAAATATTTGCTCAATGGAAAAGAACCAATTCATGAATAGAGTTACTAATCCTCTTTTTGTGCTTCTTATGCAGGTAGTTGGCCATCAAAATGGTTCTTTAATGGTGTGAAAGGGAGCACGAAGAAGAAAATTCCATTGTTGGAAATCATCCACCCACTATTGCCGCTTTGAGAAAATGTGGCCTTCTGAAGTACTTTTGTATCCCGGGCATGAGGGCCCAAGTCTGGTTATTAGAGTACCTGGTGCATATGTGGAATCTCGATCAGCAGATATTCCATGTGGGGGTCCACACACTGTCCTTAGATATTGAGTACATTTACTTTTTGACTGGACTGTCATGGCGGGGGTACCATGTGAACCTGATTGGTAGCAGAGGTGGTGGGCTACCCATGAGTGAGTACTGTCACTTACACTGTGTTCCCGAGGTAGAGAGGACGAAAGGAAAAGTAGCTATTTGGGGGGTACGGGATTTGACCCTCTGTACTATCTTGTTCATCATAGCTCGGATGGCTGGGAGTTCCGCTCCTCACATGGAGCTACAGAGTTACTTCCAGTATGTCATAGAGTGTACTGAACCTCAAGTTTTCAACTAGGCAGATGCTGTGCTTCGTAGTATAAAAAAGTAGTTGACCAAATGCAGACGAGGCGACCTGAAGCAATTCGGGTACGGATCTTTGTTAGTGTCTTTCTTTCTCGAGAGGGTTCCATTATTAAGGTTGCAGGTTGAGTGGAATTTACCAGCTCTTAGGGATCCAAGAATGCTGAGATGGTGTCAGCTCATGGCCCAACACGTATCTGGACCAATCATCAAGTATGATGATTCCTTCTTCGATTGGCTGCAACCAAAGATGTTGATGGTCAATGATTATGCTTATGCTGGGTTGTATTTCCGAGGAGATCCAGACTTAGTCCTGCCGGAGGATGCTCAGTGGAGGGAACTTGGTAATAAGTACACAATTTTTTCCTTTTTAAATGTTTTTGTGAATTTTTATCATATGCAAATGTTTTTTTTATATGTTCATCCAAAGACTAAATACAAAATTCATTTTTGACACAGATGTGGGACCTTACCGACCTCCTAGTAATTCTCCCATTCAATGGAGAGGAGAGGTAGTGCCAGCGCCACAATATGCTGAGGATTATAAAGTAGTGGAAAAAAACCTAGAGGGCTTGACTACAGATATTCCAGACATGCCTCTTGGAGAGGTTCCATGACGCGATCAACGTCATACAGTAGGAGTGTCAGAGTCCATGAGTTGACTACTCCATAGAGTTTCCCAGGAAGTCATGTGTTACCATGAACATCATCCATGACGTCACTTTGTAGAAGCTATGAGCTTTAGATTTTGACATTTTGGTCTTCGGACAAAACTTTTTTGTAAAAAACTCTTTTGATTGTTATATGTACAAACGACTTCTACCGGTTTATCATGTGTTATGAAAATTGATGTGATTGATTTATAAATGATCCAAATGTATATCTAATACATAGTTAGCCAATGCATCAGTTAATCTATTTAGACATCTAGGAATATGTTGATATGAAATGTAATCAAAATAACGTTCCAAGAGGTGAATTCACAAATACACCCATAACAAAGTAGGACTTCGAATAGTATAGACATTACTTAACTGTAGTACTACAAGCTACGAATCAAGTCGCACAACCAAATGATGAATTCCAAGCGAGATAACATCAACCAATAATTCAATAATGGCGCTATACTCTGCAATATTGTTGGTTGCATGGCTGAGACACACACCTCGTAAGGATACAAGTTCGTTTGTAGGGGCGTAAATTGCCCATGTAGCGGAAGAAAGGTTCTGAGTACTACGACTAGCGCCATCAGCGAAGCCAATATAGGGTAATGAAGACTCCAACATCTAGAAATCAAACACAATGTCACATAAGGGCAGAGACTAGATAACGACAAAAGAAAGCTATAGTAACACACAAGAAGTATGATACAATAAAAATATAAGTACTCGTGCACAGATGATTTTATGCATAGTACTTCTTCAAGTACAACCCATTCCTGGGTTCACTCAAAGGGATACCATCGTAATCTACCAACTCATAAGCTCCTTTTTCCAAAACTCATCGAACGATATAAGGACCTTGCCACATAGATTCAAATTTCCCATCTCCTAACATATCTCGATCTTGTTCATAGAGGAGAACAAGATCTCCTTTGGAGAAAAGGGGAGGCTTGACATGTTTGTCACATTGGGCCTTGGCACGTTTTTTTTGAGCTTCTATGACTAAGGTGGCATTGTGTCGAGTTTCTTCTAATCGCATAAGATACAATAGACGTTCTTCCTCATCATAAGTATTTGGTAGGAGTTCGAAAACTAGTTTCAAAGAGGGTATCTCGCATTCAATCGGGAGAATGGATTCCAAACCATAGACTAACCGAAAATGTGTAAACCCAGTAGCGTACTTGACAGATGTCCATTAAGCCCACAATGCCGAAAACAACATTGTGTGCCAACTTGTTTTGTGAATCCCTATCATTCGTCGGAGCATAGTTATGAGAACTTTGTTAATCGCTTCGACTTGGCCGTTGTCTTGTGGGTAATAGGGCGTTGAGTTTTCATGGCGAAGACCCAAATTTTCAGTAAGTTCGGACATCATGAAGTTCCTAAAGTGGCTACCATGATCAGTGACGATAGCTTGGGGAACACCAAAACGAGCTATGATGTGATTAAAAATGAATAATGTTGTGGTCTTTCCAATGTTGTCAAATGTCGACATTGCCTCAGCCCATTTCGTAAAGTAATCGATGGCTACAATGATCTAACTATGTATTAGATAGAACCTTGTAGTGGAAGCAAGGTTCTGTCTAATACATAGTTAGCCAATGCATCAGTTAATGTATTTAGACATCTAGGAATATGTTGATATGCAATGTAATCAAAATAACGTTCCAAGAGGCAAATTCGCAAATACACCCATAACAAAGTAGGACTTCGAATAGTATAGACATTACTTAACTATGTTACTACAAGCTGCGAATCGAGTCGCACAACCAAATGACGAATTCCAAGCGAGATAACATCAACCAATAATTCGATAATGATGCTATACTCTGCAATATTGTTGGTCGCACGACCAAGACACACACCTTGTAAGGATACAAGTTCGTTTGTAGGGGCGTAAATTTCCCATGCAGCGGAAGCAAGGTTCTGAGTACTATGGCTAGCGCCATTAGCGAAGCCAATATAGGGTAATGAAGACTCCAACATCTGGAAATCAAACACAACATCACATAAGGGAAGAGACTAGATAACGACAAAAGCAAGCTATAGTAACATACAAGAAGTATGATACAATAAAAATACAAGTACCCATGCACAGATGATTTTATGCATAGTACTTCTTCAAGTACAACCCATTCTTGGGTTCACTCAAAGGGATACCATCGTAATCTACCAACTCATAAGATCCTTTTTCCAAAACTTGTCGAATGATATAAGGACCTTGCCACATAGCTTCAAATTTCCCAGATCCTAACATATCTCGATCTTGTTCATGGAGGAGAACAAGAAATCCTTCGAAGAAAATGCAAGGCTTGACATGTTTGTCATATTTGGCCTTGACACGTTTTTTCTGAGCTTCTATGACTAAGGTGGCATCGTGTCGAGTTTCATCTAATCACATAAGATACAATAGATGTTCTTCCTCAGCAGAAGTATTTGGTAGGAGTTTGAAAACTAGTTTCAAAGAGGGTATCTTGCATTCAATCGGGAGAATGGCTTCCAAACCATAGACTAACCAAAAAGGTGTAAACCCAGTAGCAGACTTGAAGGATGTCTGGTAAGCTTACAATGTCGAAAACAACATTGTGTGCCAACTTGTTTTGTGAATCCCTATTATTCATTGGAGCATAGTTATGAGAACTTTTTTAATCAATTCGACTTGGCCGTTGGCTTGTGGGTAATAGGGCTTTGAGTTTTCATGGCGAAGACCCAACTTTTGAGTAAGTTCAGACATCATGAAGTTCCTGAAGTGGCTACCATGATCAGTAATGATAGCTTGGGGAACACCAAAACGAGCTATGACGTGATTAAAAATGAATAATGTTGCGGTATTTCCAGTGTTGTCAAATGTTGGCATCACCTTGGCCCATTTCGTAAAGTAATCGACGGCTACAATGATGTAATCAACTGCTACATTTTCCGTTTTAGATAAGGAAAGTCGCATATCAACTCAGCAAACACTAAGGACTTCTTGGACTTGGCACATTCGAATTCCAAGTCAAACTCCTAGAGTATCACAATCCATTTGGAGTATTTCCCCCCCAACAATTGACGTGTGAGAATATGTTGCATAGGGTTGCAGTTAAAAATCACTGTAGTCTTGCGCGAGAGGATATAGTGCCGGAAGCATTGGACGGCTTGGATGGCAGCCAAGGCCAGTTTTTCGACATGTAAATACTTGATTTTTGTATGCGTTAGACTTCGACTCAAGTAGTAGATAACATGTTCGTCGTTAGCATCATCCTCTTGAACGAGAACCATACCAATGGTGTAATCTGAGGCAGCAAGATAAAGGAAAAAATCGTGACTGTAATCGGGGGGAAAGACAAGTGGAGCACGCGTTAGGGACAATTTCAAAGCTTCAAAAGAATTGTTGGCAATGGTATCCCAGACAAACTCTGAACCCTTTTTGAGAAGCCACATAAATCCATGATTTATTTCGACATAATTTGGGATAAAATGACGAAGAAAGTTTTCTTTCCCCTGCAAACTTTGTAACTGGCGAAGGGTAGAAGGAGGAGGGAGATTAAGGATCGCCTCAACCTTTAAAGGATCCACCCAGATCCCTTGATGTGAAATGATAAAACCTAGAAGGCGATCGGATCCCACGTAGAAAACACACTTATGAGGATTTAAACTTATACGGTAGAACTGATAGAAAACGAAAATGGCTCGGAGGTGGGTTGGGTGATCGACTCGGCACATTGAGTGAGCGGGTAAATCATCCAAATATGGTTGAATGATGTGCTTGATATCATGGAAAGCATAAGACATAGCACATTGAAAAGTGGCACCAGCGTTCTTGAGACCTAAAGGAAGTTTACAATAGGCAAAAGTACCCCAAGGACAAATAAAAGTAGTCTTATGTTGATCCTCGGGAACAATGTTGATTTGATTATACCTGGAGAAACCATCCATCAGTGAGACGATTTCACTTCTGGTGCAATCGTCGACAATCTGATCGACGAAGGGGGTAGGAAAGTTGTCTTTGGGACAAGCTTTGTTGATTTCCCTATAATCAATGCATACACGAATGGTACCTTGTTTATTGTCAATCGGGACAAGATTGGAAACCCAGTTTGTGAGAGCCACTGGATAGATAAAGCCGGCTTTAAGAAGTTTCTCGACTTCGAGCTTGATAGTCGTCGCTTTACGTGGGTGAACTGGACGAAGGTGTTGTTGGACAGGTTTAGCGTCGGGGTATGTCTTGATCTCATGTATCATAATTTCAGGGTCGATACCCGACATTTCTTCATAGCTCTAGGTGGAGATATCAAGAAACTCTTTGAAAAGGGATGTCTAGGTAATGATTTCGTCATAAGAACATGAAGCTCCGATATGGACATTTTCGACAATCCCAGGTTTAACAGAGATGTCAAGAGGAATAGTGGGTGAGATATTTCTTAGGTTCCCTTTGGAAAACACATCGTGTGCAGACTTGGGAACGGTGGAAATGACAACAACGGTCGATGGGGTCAAGATCCATTGATAGTTCTCGATGGTATGTTGCTCAAGAAAGAGGATGGAATGATGATGTCCATCATCCCAAGGGGTGTCCTCCATGATGGACATGATCATCTTGTCAGTGGAAAAAATGACATGGAAAGGATCGGGAGACAACTCACCAAGAGAGGGGGCAGAAGGGGTTACCATTTGAATGGTCTGATAGGTGGATTCAACCGAACTTAATGACATTTCGTCACCGAAACGAAGATAATCTACAGGGCCAGGTACTATCCAGGGGTCGTGAGATGTAGGAAGTTTGTGAGGCAAGGTGGAGATCATGTTGATGGAAGAAACAAATGAGCATGGAACATCGGGTGGTGGAATGGGGAAAGTACCCATTAACAAAGAGTCTTTAGAAGGCCTACACCGACGTTCTCATAACCCGGTGGGGTTTTAGCGATAAACGTTACGTTTCTAGTACGGGTATCTGAATTAAAGAAGGATAGTTGGTCAACGGTGATGACCTTACCTTGATGTGCGAAACATACCACACAGAAAAGGGTCGACACAATTGCATGCATGGAATCGATCCAGCTGCGGCCAAGCAAAAGATTATAATCAAGGGGAGCGTCAAAGACTTCCACTTCGACTTGGACCGTTTTTCCTTCTAATGTGATGGGAAACAAGGGATGGAAACCATAGGGCTTAAAACTGGATCCATTGAAGGCTTTAAGAGTGTTCTGGGATTTTTTCAAAGGGGGAGATCCAATGGCTTTCCAGCAAGCAAGAGAAATGACACACATCGAGGCACCCTCATCGATAATAGTTCAACAAATGTTTTTGTCAGAGACAATTACTTGGATCTAGAATGCGAGTTGAGGGGGTAACCTTGGGATGTGATCCTCCAAGTCAAAAATTATTAAATTCGTATCCGTCAGATTGATTCCACCGATAGCTTTCAACAATGCCTTCTGTTGTGCGGGGAAAGTTTGAAGGACTTCAAGGGCTGACATCATAGAAGGTGCTTGGGCCATATCTTCAACAATGTTGTAGTTCTGGGCAGCACGAGCATGAGGATTGAAAGCCGATTTTTGAATGACACCCTTTGGGGGGGTCAAAGAATTGTGTCGAGGCTCGGTCATTCGATATTAAGAGGACCGTTGGTAGGTGGAGTTGTGGGAGAGGGTTGTACCGAGGAAGGCGGTAGATCATCAACCTTCTCTTTGGGTTCTCTCCCGCTTTGCTATCGAATTTAGGAATGTTTGATGGTAGCTTGGCTGGTATAGCAGGCCATTGGGGAGAGTGATGAATTGGATCATTTAAAATCCTTGACAAATCGGGAAGATCCAAAGTGGCTATAAAGGGTAACTGTCGATTCACCTGCGAGTACTGGTGGCTTTGGGGAGGAAGCCCTGTCGGCAAACCAGTAGGACCATAAGCAGTTTTCATATAATGTGAAGACCTAGGCAGATTCGGTGGTGGTTGGAGAGGATAGTAGCTCATAGGATTATACCCTGGAACTGGGGCTTGAGTTTGAGAATTCTCCCCCCAAATGGGATTGAATGAACCTGGATATGGTTGGCCCATACTAGGAGGTATTACGGACGCAGCTGGAAATTGTTGCCCCCCAGTCCATTGAGGAGGATGTTGTATCAACTAATTCCAATACTGGGCCAAGGAGGGAGGTATGTTTTTCCCATAAGGTGGGGTTGGTCCTCCCATCAAAGGTGGTGTTCCAATTGGGGGCAATGTTCCAATTGGGGGTTGTGTTCCAATTGGGATTTTCATTCCAAAAGGAATTTTCCCATTGAGAGGGGGTTGAGTCATACCACCTTGGTGAAATTGTCCACCAACCGGAAACTGGTAATTTGGAGTGAATGACGGAATAGTGCCACTAGGATTAATATTTCCAGTAGAATATGAAGAAGGTCCTCCAAAAGGAAATTGAGGGAGTGTTGGAATAAAACCGAGAAGAGAGTGCCCAGAAGAAGAAGGACCACCAAGAGAGCCGGATGGGGTTTGTGTAGGAGTGGGAATGGAAGCATTCAATGCACAGTATCCAGGTGGTAGTGTCGGAGTGACATTGGGGGTTCGTGGTGTGTTTATAGGAGCAAGACTAACTACAGTAAACCCGGTTGGAACACTCGTAGTATCTGTGAGATGGGCCATTTCAATAGGGACGGTAAAGTGATAGGTGGTAGTAAACGGTACTGTCTCTGGACTAGAGATTTTGGAAATCACAGGTGGGTTGATTTTGGAAATCACAGGTGATATTGGACCAAAAAGGTCTCGTCGGAAAACACCCATAGACCAAAAAAGATCTTGGCCTTCTATGCCTGGAAAGGGTCCAACTGGTGATCCAGAAGACGTAACAACTATGTCTCCAGAAGAATTCAGTCGCATAAATGGTCACTTAGAATCACAGTGAAATCGAAAGTCCTATCGAGTATTTGTAATTCAAAAATGTTCTAGAGAGTCATTTCATTCCACTTGTGGTGTGGAGATGATTGTGACTTCACTTTTCCGAGGAGAGCCCTCAGGTGTACTTGTAGGCAAGGGTTGAGAACCGTCCAGATGCTCTGGAGATAAACCCTGCATTCTACGTGAACGACGTGGAGGAGCTATTGTAAACAAGTGAAAAACTTCATGAAGAAAATCTTATGGTCAACTTCGATAAACAAACAACACACTCTAGTAAAAAAAATCTAGGAAGCAATCACCAATCAAACAAAACCTTCTAATTCCGAAGTCACTAGTTGGTGATGAAATCCAATGTTGCAACAACAAGATGAGAAGGGGCTGGGCTAGGGTGGAAAATTTACGATGACGACCTGCTTAACAGACTTACACCCTGGTGCAAGCTCCCACACATAATAGTGGGTATATGTTATAACCCTAAATTGCACCACACATGCTTACCTGACATCATGCCAACTCATATCCCTTCATTGCCAAAACATCTGCTGAAAAACCTCTTTGAAAATCCTCTTGGGTCAAGGTACACGCGCCCTAACCCACTACTGCATGTGTTGGAACGCTGGATGGCCTACTACAACTCGTGTTTACCTAACAAAGCACAAAAACAGGAAATTTCCCGATGGGACAAAATTCTATGGGTCAGTTAACTGAAACTCCCAGCCATGCATGGCCGAGAGTTCGTCCAAAACCCTAGCTCCTTCTAGCCTATAAAAGAAGGGGTAGGGGTACTATTTGGAAGAGGAAAAATTATAGCGAAGAAACTATACCCATTTTCCAAATCCATTTGTCCCAAACCTTTATCCTTTAATCAAGCCTAAGGAGAATTAACACAAAGCAGTTGGAGGACAAAGAAGAGGAGGAGCCCAGGATCAGGATCAAGGAGCGGTGGTCGGTCTCGACTTTGATTGTAAGTTGATTCATTTTGAAAATAATAAAAGAATACTTTTCCCATCCCAATGCATGAGTTATCTATGATTTGTGTAATTTATGCTTAATTTCTAACCCTCAAGTAGAAAAATAGCATGCATGTGTAGTGTTTTGTCTTGATTGGAGGTTAACTTTGGAAGGAGCAGCACAAGGAAGCGAGCAAAGCACAATGGAGGATCTACACCAAACATCAGTAAAAAAGGTTAGTAGTTCCTTGCCATGCATGTGTCTTGAAAGAGGGGTTTAAGTTTTGGGTGGTAGGTTAGAAGGTCATTTCTTTAAGGTCAAAATCTTCATGCAAATCAGACCCTAGTTTGCTAGTCCATATGGTATTATTTCCCAACAACAGAATTGGCGACTCCACTGGGGACGATACTCTTAGGGTTTCCAGATTTAGTTGAGGTTTTTGGGTAGTTTAAAGGATTAGATTTTCTGTTTCTTTGTTTGTCTGTTTTCTGTTAGGTCAGAACTACCAGGGAACCTGGTTCTTTATACCAGTTTTTCCTTGACTTTTGCTTGACGATAATTATCGGGACACACAGAGGTACACGCAGCCTGCAGAAGGCCTGAACGTGTGTAACCCGCGCCCTAAACTTCTACAACACACATGTGAATGATAGTTGTGGATGTTTCAATAGCATGTAGGATTCAGAGAGCTTAAGAGGCAGTCCCCCTCTTCCCTGTCAGAATTATACATTCTCAGGGGGCTTTCTGGATCCTGTCTGAGTCTTGCTGGTTCACAGTCTTGTCTTAGTTTGCTTTATTGCATTTTGTTGTTTCTTGTAGTTATTTTTCTTTTCTGTTAAGAAGAAGCATCCAAGCCTTTAAGAGACCCTGGTTTTCAATACCAGAGGCCTCTTCTAGGTCTGGGCTACCTGTGTTTAGTTTTTTCTTAGAGTTTATACATACACGCGGCCTATGCAAGTGCAGCCCGCGGGTACCCGCGTGCTGTTGTAGGTCAGCACTCGTTTGCACGCGTGTTGTTTCAGTGACAGTAGTGGGCTTGACAAGTTGCTTTTCAATCAGGGCAGGGAAGTCATCCCTACCTGTGGTGAGAAGTGTTCCTCTCAGGGGTTTGAGTCTAGGGTTGCACAGTCAGTAGGTTAGGGCCTCTTACCCTTAGGCTATTTTTCTTAGTTGATAGTTGATAGAAAAGTTAAAAAAGAAAAATTGTGTTTTATGGTTTTTAGAAAAGCATAAGAATCGGTGCTTTCTCGATTGCCATTGTGTGTCTTTTTTCTGGTTCTTTGCGATCTATGCTTTAAGCCAGAATTTTATTTTGTTTTCTTGGTTTTGTGCTTGTCGGCATTTTCCCTTTGTTGCTTCATTTAGCACTCAAATAAAAATATATATATATCTCTTTTTCATTTTCTTCTTTGTTTTAAGATTGTGTTGTTGCATCAATAGCTAGAAAGAAGTCTTTTTGTTCATAAGTTTTGGCAGTGCATTTAGAGCATAAGTAGCTCATAGTTGAGAAAAAAATCCTTTATGTTTGCTGCATGAAATCTTAGCAAAATTGAAAAGAAAAAGAAGTCTTTCTTTGTGAAAAGTTGTTGATTTTTGCATTCAATAAAAGTTTTTGTTTCCAACATTTTTCATTCATTTTTGCTTTGAGTCTTTACACACCATCAATTTCACCTTCATACCTTGTGACGTAAAAAAACCCATAAAAGCAACGCTAATTTAAAATCTATTAGAATTTTTGTTTGTAGGGTTCACAAACTAGTTCAGGACTAGGGCCTTGGATTAGGTTGGAGTGGAAACTCTCCAAGGCCACTCAAAACCAAACATTGGAGTCTGTGATAGGGAGCGTAGAAGTCCAGTTTTGGGGAAGTTATCTAGGACCCCCCTCTAACACAGGGGATAAACACGAGGTCTTGTGAGGAAAGGTAGCGGAGATAACCCCTCCAAAGCCGGACCAAGCGTAGTGGAGAACACATATCGAGGATTTGTCTTGGGATTCCATCGTTTGCATTTGCCACGGGGCTTCGTGGATCTCGAATCCGTTCAAGGTCCTCAGTTGTCTTCCAGACCATTTGCTTTCGATACCCTGGAAAGGTTTCGGGCTTGATACCCTGCTCATTGTGGTCTACCCGACTATCGACTGTACCCGCCTGGTGACTATTCACGTGCTGGCAAACTAGTTGCCAATCTTTTTAGGGACATACATAGGTGACTGCGGAGGTATACCGTGGTACCTAGGATAGACATCGAGCCACGCTTTGCAGAGTATACCCGGAGGGTGCTTCCATTTTCGAGTTTCACTTGCACCGGTAAGTTTCTCTAGTGTTGGTTGTTGTAACTGTTCTTCCAAATAGTTAGTGATTTCTTGTCTTATCTCTTAGGGGCTTCTTTTTTAGTGTGTGTTACTGTTCGATCATGTAGAATACCTTAGCATGTATTGGATCTTCTTACACGGTGGAGGATCCTGAGCTCCGCCGGTCACGAAGGCTCCTGGGCCTGCCGCCAGTTATATTGGAGCCACCACCGCCACCATTGAGGTGGAAGCTAGACCAACAAGGGTATTTCGAAGCAACCGGGTTACAACCCATTGTGCCCAAACAACTCCCAGAGGAATCAATCGCCAATATTGGCTCGGTTGAAACCAAAACCACTGATACTTGGCCATCGATCATCGTACCAATCCAGTTTTACGAATGCCTGTCAGTGCCTCACACGGTTATGGAACCAAACGTTGTTACTTCCTTTGGGAATTCTTCCATTCCCACCACCATTGCTACCACAGGTGAAGCATCTCCTAACTTTCCGTCATTGGTCCGAGTCACTATGGTCTCAGCCTCAACTACATCGCACAGTGGATCGACCCCATCTATCGTGGCGACCACAACTCCCTTCACACCTAGTGCGACAGACCCTCTGTTCTCATACGGTATGCCTAGTTCAGGTACAAGTCCTGCACTCACTTACTCCACTTTACAGACTTTGGGTCTGGGGGCAGGGATCTCTAACGCTCCTCTGCAAGGTCAACTTGGGAGCATTCCTGTCCCTTTTAATGCTTTTCCTTATGCTGGAGGTCATATCTCTCCTTCGTCCCCTTTGCTTGGTGGTTTGCATCAGTAGTCCATCGGGCAGCCTACACACATGAGTTCATTTGGAGCCGGGAGTCGAGGAACACCTGCACAAACTCTGTCGGTAGGTTCATCACCATTTGTTTGGAATGGGACGTTTGGTAAAAAAAATTCACATCTGCTGCTTTCCCATCTGGGGGCATACCCATCTTTGGACAGTCTACTCTGGCACAGGGTACTATTCCTGCGCCGGGGGAACATATAGCAGGACCTTGGAACTCAAGATAAGGATCCGTTCCTTCCTCTAGAATGTCGTTCTGGGGTAATTCTTTCCATAGTCAATGGAACCCTGGACAGACTTCTATGCCTCTCCCATCAGGACCGACATGGGGTAATCCTTCCCAAATTCTGTCAAACACGATGAATACCAAACATATTATGTCCTTTATGGGGAATTAGCCAATGATGTCTCCACAAATGAAAAACCCTTACGCTGGTCAGGGCCATGGTTTCTACCAAAATCTGGGCCAACAACCAAACTTTTCCTAGCAACCTGGTGCCAGCCAAACTCCAAGACCCTTTTTCCCAGGCTATCAGCAGCAACCCAAACTACCATTCCTGACAAATTTACATTTGCCAGATTTGACAAGGTTGTTAAATGATCCTATTTGTCACGATCCATGTTGGCCTCCTATGCCAATGAAGTTTCCTTCGGACATTCCAAAGTTCGAGGCCAAGCCTAACGAAGATCCAGGTGATCACGTGACTACCTTCCATCTTTGGTGTTCATCTAACTCATTGAAAGACGACTCTGTCCAGTTGTGATTGTTTCAATGCACTCTTATCGGGAGTGCCGCGAAATGGTACATCAATCTTGATCGCTCAAGATATTCTTCTTTTGGTGAACTGGATATGGCCTTCCTTAACCATTTCCAGTTACCTGTGAGATACGACGCGAGCACAAAGCTGCTTGCCAATTTCGAATAGACGACCGCGGACCATATCTCTGATCATATACGAGAGTGGAGATGCTGAAAGACTCTAATCAAAGTGCCAGTTCCACCAACATTCCTGCTTGAGTGGTTCCTTAAGTCTTTAGTCCCTCAATTATCCAAAGACGTCGTGACTTCATGAGTTTTCTCCGAAGAAGATTCCATCATGAGGGCTCAACAGTTTGAGCTCATCTATTCTTAGTCTAGTTTATTATACAACATCCTTCCGGATGCACCACGATCGATACTAGATAAAACTAGATAGAGAGCTAGACCACATGCCGATGGTATTGTTGGGTCAACACAAACCAAGCCCGCTGATCAATTGTCAAAACAATTGCAACAGTTATCTATACAACACTCAGCGGCCAACCAGACTACTGCTTTGGCTGTTCCTTCTACCCAAACATCGAAAGTACACTCCGTGCAGATGACTAACCCAAAGGCCACCCAACAACCTGAAGGGAAGAAAAAACAACGCAAGAAGGGTAAGGTGGAGAAAAAAACCACTGATAATGCTGGTGAAGGCACCACAGAAAAACGGAAGGTGAGGTATCCATGCAACTTGTGTGCGGAAGACCACCCGACCCATCTATGTCCTCGAATTGCAGAGGCCTAGAAGTTTGTCACACAACAACAACAAGTCATGTTGACTAATCCCTTTTAGCATGGGCAAAATTTAACTCAAGCCTCTACAAGTGCTGAAGGGCGCAGCTAGGAAACCTTCCCTCCTCCAAATAACTCCTCATCCGCGAACGTATATATGGTTAGGGGTGATGCTTTAATAACGACTAGAGAACATGACTATATTAATCCAAGCACCTCTAAGAAGGGTAAAGAAGCCGAGATCCCATCTCTTCCTCTACAGATCGAGAATATGTTGGGTGAAACAATGACACACATTCCAAAGGGTGCATTTAAGAAAGCTTCTCACAACCCAAATGCCAGGGCCGCCCAAAACTACTCTGTGGTGGAATATTTATCACAAACCCCTTGTGCGATGTCTTCTTTAGAAGTCCTCCAAAGCTACCCTGCTCAGAGGAAAGCCTTGTTGACTTCTTTAGACTCTACTGAGACTTGTAACCTGGGTACCATCATGTTAGATATGACCAACTTGAAACCTCGTTTTCCATACCACGTCACATTTCAGATAGTAATGGCTCATCCCACGAAAACTTTTACATGAAATATCTTCCGCACGGTGGTCAATGAGGGTGCTTTGACTTGCGTTATGTCGTTAGCATGCTGGAAATCCATTGGTCAGCCCGCTTTGTCTCCATCACCTACTCTCCTCACTGCGTTCTACGGTTGTTCTTTCCGACCACATGGCATCATTCCTTCCTTCCTTGTGCAGTTAGGCAGGAAGACCATGTGCATTGAAGTAGAGGTAGCCGATGCTCCCCTCGACTATAACCTCTTGTTACGTCAGAGTTGGACTTATGCTATGCAAGTTGTAGTCGCTACAGTTTTCCGAGTCTTGTTGTTTCCACACGAGGGTTGGATAGTGACCATTGATCAATTGTCCTTCTCTAGACATGACCCAGCTTTAGGGGCATCCACGGTTCCCATGATTGATAATCCTCAGCCCGATGTCATTAACGTAGGAGTTGGTTTGTGCCCATCCTTGATGGGTACCTTTCATTACCCACCTCCTCATAACGATGTCAAGTTTATATCGAATCACCACAAGGCTGTGATTTTTCACGTTTCATCGTTCTGCACGACTTACTTTGAGGATCCGTGGATTCTTCCTTCCCCATCAGCCACGATGGATGAAACAGGGAACTCTGGCATGTCCATACCCTTGTCAGTTGCTGAAGTAGCGTACTCTTTAGTCCAACAAGCTTTAGCTAACCCTGATCTGAATCCTGCACAAGAGTTGGATCCACTTCCAGAGCTTATTTGGGCTCAGGGTTCTCTTGCTACCACCAATTCGTTAGACTTAGTCTTGCCTTCTGATGAAGTAGTAATCGAAGAAATGACAAGTCCAGACAAACCTTGGGATGATCTTCATCACAGATCTTATTTCCTCCCAGAGTTACACTGAATCGAGGCATGCGAATTCACTATCACCATGACGGGAGATCAACCATGTCCTATTAACCTCTTAGCTACACAATAAATTTATGCTAAAGGGAATATGGAGACTATCGCTGAAACCATACCTATTAACATCTCCCGAAACCCTGGCGTCGTGGAGAATGTCTTCGTCGGAGTGGATTTCTCCCCCGAAGAGATTCAAATTTACATGGATCTTTTCAAAGAATTTTGTGACGTTTTTGCCTGGTCTTATGAGGAAATGCCAGGTATCGATCCAAAAATAGTTGAACATGAAATCACAACGTATCCTGATGCCAAGCTTGTTTGACAAAAACTTCGTCCAGTTAATCCTAAGAATGAAGCAGCCATCAAGAGTGAGGTTGAGAAATTGCTCAAGGCAGGGTTCATTTACCCTATTCATTTGACTCAATGGGTGTCAAACCCCGTGCCAGTCGATAAAAAACAAGGCATGATTCGTGTATGTACCGATTTCCGTGATTTGAACAAGGCATGTCCAAAAGATAATTATCCAACCCCAATCATCGACCAGATAATTGATGAATGTGCCGGTTGTGAAGCCTTTTTGTTCATGGATGGTTTTTCGGGCTATAATCAAATCCAAATCAAACCTGAGGACCAACAAAAAATGGCATTCATTTGTCCATGGGGTACATTCGCCTATCGTAAGATGCCTTTTGGCCTCAAGAATGTTGGGGCCACTTTCCAGTGGGACATGTCTTTTGAGTTTCACGACCTCAAACATATAGTCGAGGCCTATCTAGATGATTTAGCATCACGCTCTCGCAAGCAAAAAGATCATCCTATGCACCTCAGACTAATCTTTAAACGTTGTTGCTACTTCAGGATTCACTTAAATCCCAACAAGTGAAGCTTTTGCATCACGTCAGGACGTTTGTTAGGTTTCATTGTCTCAACAACAGGGATCATGGTGGATCCTCTCAAGGTGGAGGCAATAATCCAGTTCCCCCCCCCACGCACAATCTTACAACTTCAAAGTCTTCAAGGCAAAGCGAACTTCTCACGACGCTTCATCGCCAACTATGCCGAAATCACCAAGGGATTTATGCGTTTACTTAAGAAAGATTTTCCCTTTTTTTGGGATGAGGCTGCTCAACGCTCTTTCAACGCATTAAAACATGCCCTCACAACCACGCCTCTGCTACGACCACCTAATTATAACAAGGATTTCCTATTATATCTGGCTGCCGCAGAGTCAACTATAGGCATGGTTTTAGTTCAGGAAGATGATTCATTTTCAGAATACGTGATCTATTACCTGAGTTGAGGCCTTGTAGGACTGAAACTTAATTATTCCCATCTAGAAAAACTTGTGTTGGCAGCATTTCATGCTTTTCAATGGTTCTGTCACTATGTTTTGTTTCACAAGACCACCGTCATTGCTATCGTGAATCCATTCCAGTACATGTTGACACGATGAGTTATTGGCGAAAAAATCAGTATATGGATGGTCATCCTCCAAGAATTTGACTTAGACTTCGTTTCAGCAATGTCCAAGAAGTCATTGGTCTTCGCATAACTTATTTCGGAACTTTCGGTTGAGTCAGGTGACGTTGTGCTTGAGGAATCGCCCATCCGCGGGGATATGTTTTTGATTGAATCGTCAGACCCCTGGTACAGAGATATACTGATTTATCTCCAGACTTTGAAGTGCCCCACCTCTGCTTCTCGTGATGAGTGTCGGTGGATACGCCATCAGGCTAAGAATTATCTCATACTCAATGATACGTTGTATTGGAGAGGTGTAGACTGCATCTTGCGTTGATGTCTCACTCATGAGGAGGCCATCATAGTGATCAACGATTGTCATACAGGAGCCTGTGGCGGTCACTTATCTGGGTTGGAAACAACCCAAAATATTTTACGAGCAGGTTACTTCTGGCCCACACTTATCAAATATTGTATCGAGTCGGTCAAGAAGTGCCATCCATGCCAAATCTTCTCTTAGAAGATGAGGGCACATCCAGCTCCTATGTTTCCTGTCATCACAGTTGGCCCCTTCACTAAGTGGGGGATTGATTACACTACATGAAACCCCCCGTCAGCATGGGGGAACCACTATATCATAGTAGTTGTCGACTACTTCACTAAGTGGGTTGAAGCTATGCCAACGTTTAAAAATGAAGGAGAGACTGCAACTCTCTTCTTATTTAACCAAATTATGGCAAGGTTCGGCGTCCCGAGAGAGATTGTCACTGACCATGGCAGTCGCTTTCAGAATCAAATGATGACCGAGTTAACGTCAAATCTTGGGTTACGGTAGGAACATTCATCACCTTACTATCCCCAAGCCAATGGGCAGGTGGAAGCTGTAAACAAAATGCTTAAGATGATTCTACAATGAACTATCAACTCAGCCAAGTCAAACTGGCATTTGATGTTATACTCGGCATTATGGGCTTACTGAACATCAATTAAGACTACAACCAGTTTCTCACCTTTCCAACTCATTTACGGGATGGAGGCAGTCTTTCCCATTGAATGTCAAATCCCATCTCTGAAATTGGCAGTACAGTTATTGCCAGGCACTTCTCCGCTTGAAGAATGGTTAGTACACCTTGAGCAGCTTGATGAGCGGCGTCACGATACGGCTCTGGCCAACGAGGCTCATAAACATAAGTTCAAGTGTCAATATGATAGGTTCGTTCACCCTCGGATTTTTTCTGAGGGCGACCTCGTCCTGGTCTATGACCAAGACAAGGACCCCCTGGGGGCAGGAACGTTTAAACCCATGTGGTTTGGACCCTTCATTATTAAAGAGGTGTTAAAGAAGGGCACTTATTGTTTGGTCAATTTTGAAGGGAATGCTTTGGTGGAGCCTAGAAATGGGCTCTACCTTAATAAGTATTACTCATAGAACGATCACTGCGAGTAACATTTTGTAACATATGTATAGTCTTTGTACTATTACTTTTTTACGTTTCTTTTAACAAGTGTTATGGACGTGTCATTGATGTTATATTTCATCAATATGGAAGATGTCAAGTGAATCCGAGGTGTTCTTTGGGTATGCGGACGGTGTTAGTCGACACATGCGGAGGCTTGCCTCCGCAACTTGGGTAATCTTTACACCACAGGGTTAGTTGTTATCTTCTGGAGGTATATGCTTAGGTGACACCATGAATAATGTTGTTGAGTATAGTGTAGTTATTGAGTTGCTTCGTGACGCTTTGTCATTGGGTATCTCTCGTCTCCGGGTCTATCTAGACGCTCAACTGGTTGTGTCGCAGCTAAACAAAATATACCGGGTGCATGACCCAAATTTACACCGACGATTCCTTAGGGTATGTCTCTTGGAACGCAACTTTGATTATATCACATATTTTCATGTTCCTAGGAGTTTAAATCAAATTACAGATACTCTAGCTAATCACATTTTAGATTGGCATCTTTCTCACATATAAGAATATCATGAACATAAACATGTAAATACATTCTTGCACATATAATCCATAAGACACAAAAAGAGATAAAAGCCATATATAAACATCATAAAATCCTCAGAGTACATAGATGGGCGCAAGCGCCTCAAAAGTGGGAAAAGTAACGAGTCATCGGGCTTATGCCCTCAAAAAATATATACAATAAGGTGCTCGTGGCACATAAAAAAGTCTAAAAGTCTACTCTGGGCCTATGGGCCTTGTTATAATCATCTACAGTGTGGGCTAAATGCCTAAACAATCAGACCCATGTCTGAGGTGCCCCCACAACATGAGTCTGCATGGACGGTGGCAGGTCCTCTATCTCTTCCATGGGAACTATGCGAGTGAGCATAGTGAAGTTCCACTCAATCCACCTAAGAACCCTCTCGGCCTCTCCTGCTGGGAGGTTCCCTGCTACTGTTGCTCCCCCAGCGGTGGAAGCTGCAGCTTCTGGCCGTGGGCGACGCCTGTTCCGTGCATAATCGACAGGTCACACGGATCCCACATCTGCATGCAATAAACATTCACTCATCAAAAACTCTGGTATACAAAAACATGATATATATAAAAAAAAGACATAAAAATTACATATGCAAACAAAAAAAACATACACAGGTGGAGACTTACCCATCTCCCCTCGCTCCTCACCAGGAGGCACTAGTATCGCTAGATCTCTGGAGAAGTCGATCCTCGCATATGGGTAGTCCTCAATAGCTGGGATCTGTCATGACAGCCAAGAAAAAAAGTCATCGTCGAAGGCCTCCATGGTCCTTCCACCACCCTATCGCGGCAGTGACACTGCCCATCTGCATACTACGGGGAAAGTGGCTAGATGTCCTCGTACTGTCAGTCGAGGATTGAAACATGGAACTCTCTCGAAAAATAATGAACACAGGATGGTTCCAAACCCGAAGTTCCTATGTGTCCATTGTCGGCATGCTGTCAACCAACTCTTCATGCACTCCAACAGTGTGGTACTCCAGTCAAAAATTTGTGCATTCATGCACTGGATCGCACAGTTCATCTGTGCACGCGAAGCCTGATGCACAGCCGCTGAACCGATAATCCGCCCAATGAGTGATAAAATAGTCTGTAGGGTGAGGCTAGTAATCCTACTAACGGGTACCGAGGACGTTCTATGATTGGTCCCAGCCTCATAGTACTCCTCTATCAGCTCCAAGACTTTTCTCGGCCCCACAGGAAAAGTCTGAAAGTTGACTAGTTCCCCTCTCCTTGAGAGGCTAGTCAAAAAGTAAATATCCTCAATGGTTGGCACCAAGGATTGCCCCTCTAGCATGAATGCCTCTGCATCTGGGTGCCAGTAATCAACCAAGGCATTCAGTATCCTTGGTTGCGCGTGCATGAACAGACATAAAAATAATTTTACCAAACCACATTGTGTCAGCACGGCCACAACATTCGGATCTGCAACCACTAACTCATTGGCGGCCTCGTGCTCCATTTCCCTCCACTGAACATACATCCTGCCAACACAACAAATCAAAAAGGAGGGTCAATACTTTTTTAATTTTGGTTTTTTCACCACGCGGGGGGTACCCGCGGCCTGTAGAGGCGACAGTCGCAGGTACCCGCGGGCAGGATTTTCTCTACCTGCGAGTACCCGTGGGATGTCCCTGGACAACACGTGTTTGCCTAGAGCCGACCTTTTTGAGGTCGACGCCCACCCCCAAAATCAACTAACTACTAAAAATGAAGTATTGAATAGCTAGACAAGGGAGTTTGTACTTACTTGGTCCAAGCAGAAGTCTATTTCGTCCACCGTAGCTCCCAAAATCACGATCTTTGGCAAAGGGGGTCTTTTGGCTCTAGAGTCAATTTCCAAATCAACAATGGTGATAATGAGCTGCCAACTTCTATTTATAGACTTTTTGGCCTCTTTTTGTCACTTTTTTGGGCCCCTTTATCAGTATCTTTATACCAAAAACCATTTAGAGTGATCCAAGAGTTATATGGGAGGGATTTGATCAGGTATGGGGACAATTTTTATTGGTTTTCGAAAAATATATATATATATATATATATATTGACGGTCCATAATTTTTTATTTTTTTTCAAATATCAACTTGAGCATATAGGGTAGGATTTCATCCCAACTATTGCATCTCGTTGCCTTTTTTTCTTATGATATAGGATCGATCCCATCCGGTTGTGACACGGAACCATCACATCTTCTCTAGCAGTGTAGCAACTTGGTGGTAGAGCTTACCAAAACACGGATGCCCTAGGTAGGTCCTGGTTGCATTATGGTGTCCATGCCATTTCTAACAACACTGTAGGCTCAGGCGTCTGTATAGTCTTTCCTGAATACGAGTTTGAGCCTCATTTGCATGGGTCTTTTTCACTTTTTGACTTACCCTCCGGACTCCCAAAACATAACGGGTCTCCTTTTAAGCCCTTTTCAGACCCTCTAAACATGAAAAGATTGTCGAGCGATCTTGTGACCTTTCACGCTCGTTAAACTGAAATTTGAAGTCAAGTCTATCCGGCGGTAGTTTACCCCTTTTTCGGTCCGGACGGTCAACTGTACGAACAAAGGAATACTCTATTGAATTCCCATTCTTTAGAAGAGTATCATCAGGTATAATTTTATTCCTTTTTCGGGCCTGAGGGACTAAATTTACGAAAAAGAAACCCCCACGGAGTCCATAGTTAAGCTCTTTTCAGACTCCCTAAAATTGAAAAGATCGTCGAGTGACCTTATTCTTTCACACTCGTTAAAATGGTCCAGAAGAACATTCCTGACGGAGTCCATAGTTAATCTTTTTTCAGACTCCTTAAAAATGAAAAAATAGCCGAGTGATCTTGTCCTTTTCACACTCATTAAAATGGTTTTGAATTGACGTCTAATCGGTGCTAGTTTATACCTTTTTCGAACCGACTAGACTATTATCGAAAAAGTACCCCACTGGAGTTTCCTTTTATGCTTTTTCAGACTCTCTAAATATGAAAAACCATCGAGCTTACCTTCTCTGGGCTC